>VWPW01014091.1:0-63765 GCA_013389825.1 Crypturellus undulatus | reverse complement strand
TTTTTTTTTTTTTTTTTTTTTTTTTTAAGAAGAAGAATCCCCATATATTCTCTGTCTAGGCTGTAGTTTTCAACAGCTTCAATTGCTATTAAGGACTTCAGGAAAAAAAAAAAAAACACAACATTTTGAGATGGCAGAATGTCTTTAAGAAAAGCCACTGGTATCTTTTGTACTTGCATATAGTATTTTTTTTTCTCATCCATTAAATGTGCAAGTACCAGTCTTTAGCATGCTGTAGAAGCACTTTGAGATCTGAATGGCATCTGAAGACTCATTCTGAGTCCATGTTCTTTAATAAGCAAGTGATTGTACCCCCTTGATGCCTGCCTTTCCACGCTGGATACAATATTCATGAGCGATGCCAGACTGACAGCCTTGGAGAACGATGGCTTCTCTGCACAGAACAGCTGCAAAATGTTTGTCTGCCCTCCCTGTGCTTGTGCTCGAGGCCCATCCTGGAGAGACCCCTTCAGAAAGGACAGGAACAACTGAATCCTCTCATCCCTCCAGTTTCCAAGCTCTTTGCGGGCCTTGCTTGTTTATGATAACCATGAGGGTGATTTTAGAGATAAGCACATGGGTCTTGCGAGCCCTTTGATGCATGGCACCTGGTTCCACTGAACATCTGCCATACAGTACTGGATTTTAGGCACTGTTGTCCTTGCATTCAAGTAGGCATCTAGAGCTACTTTCAGATGATTAGGTTTGCTAAGACTCTTTTTGTGGCTTGCTAATTTGCTGAGGAGGTGCTTTGCGATTTGCCTAGTCGTGACTGTGTACCTGGCGAAGCCACCACCGCCTGCCTCACGACTTGCTGCACTGCTGCTTTGCATCTTGCTGCGTTGCATTTGGGGGCAGTGTCAGTGCCCCCAAATACGAGCCTTTTTCGAGCCCCTTCTGCAAACAGAATTTATTTGCTTAATTCACTTCAAAGAAGTGCCTAATCCCATTCAGCCAAGGCACAGGAAAGCTGCAGCTTGTACGGGTGTAAGATAAAGTTGTCTTAGTAAAGGCCCAGGGGCCTCTTTTGGTAGATGAACTCAGTGTCTTTCACTACAGAGCCATAATACCCCACCTTTTGTGTACAAGTTCAGCCCTCCTGCAGATAGCAGAGCCCTCCATACGCATCCCAAGGCAACGACCTTCAACAATTTGCCTGCTCGGAGCAGTCCAGCCTGGCCATGCTAAGCCAAAATTCATATTCTCTCCTCTATCAGCACAAAAGTTAGAGAATCCCACAGGGCTAGCTTACTGAAAGGCAAAGTACAGTAGCAAAGTAGCAGGATGGCTTTTGTGGTTTATAATATGCCAATTTGTACAGTAAATAGGGTCTGTGTTTAATGCTTCCCTGCAGCAATGGCTATTAATAATAAAAGGCCTTAAAAGGAACTGAACTTTCATGATAAAGTATTTCTGACAGTTTCCTCAGCACAACAACTGTTGTCCCCAGAGACTCATTCAACATTCATTTGAATCATGAAGAAAGAAGCCCAGCTTGGAAGATGTTTTTCTGGAGTGCAGAGGGGCACTTTGATCTTAGCTCAGATAACAGCTGCTCTACCTGAGCGGATTTTCGGGTAGATGTATCCTGCAGGCCAGGTAAGCCTCAGGGGAGGTGTCTGGTTGACCTCAAAGCTCAGGGAAGGCACCTGATACCTGAGGGAGGGTCTTTGAATGGGCAAGAGGACCTGGCATCACGTTTTATCATTCTGTCAGTCTCGCGTTTCTGGCGAGGGACAGTGTACACAGGAAGGGAACTCCTGAAGGGATTCAAGTCGCACCTTGAATTTTTTTTCCCATTGTAGAATAAAAAAGGAGGCAGAAAGCCAAAATACTTTGATTAGATTTTGTCTGTGCTATTGTGTTTTCTCACTGCCCTTGGAGAGTACAAAGCACTTCATTTGAAATCTGTGACCCTGATTTCCCGAAGCTGGAGCAAAAAGCAAATGCCTGATACTTGATAAACTTCTCAGAGGAAAATGAAACAGTTCATATAGTGCGTATAGAGTTATGGTGACAGGCGTTATGGAAATCCCTACAGTAAATAGACAATACTGGTTAGTGCAGATCGTGCCAAATCCTTTGGTTCTTAAGAAGACAAAAATCCAACTCAAACTAATTGTAGTTTCCTCTGGCTAAGGTCTGATAAAGATTACTGTGTTTTCTTTTTATTCTGTCAATAGCTTCTATGCAGTTTCATGAAAGTGAACCTGCAAAACATTTGGGCTCTTTTCACTTCAAAAAAAGTCGTAAGTTACTAATTTTTCAAAACTAATTTCATTTATATGATTCTTTCTTCTTTCCTGTGAGATTCTTTGTGACACTCATTTAAATCCATAGTATCCCAGATGTAAATTGTATTAATTTTATCATTTTATTTCAATAAGGCTATTTGGAAACAGTCACCTTGAAAACTGTTGCTTCATTTACTAAGACAGTTCATAGTTTTTCTCACCAAGGACAATTTGTCCCTCTCACACAAGGAACCTGAGCTGAAGAAGGTTCCAAGAGATTTCTCAGTCTGGAATTTCATATTATCCTCTTCCTCTGAAATCTGTGGTTTTTAAGTGATACATCTTGTAGTGGTAAAGACACTTCCTGAAGCCGATGCGTCTTTTCTCAGGAGATCATCTCCTTGGACAGACTGTCTTTGAAACAGATTCTGAAGACTTTCAAAAGAAATAACAGATTTGCTTATCAAAGGCTTTGTGAGCTTGATTAGAAGGCAATATAGTGGTGTGATTGTGGGAAAGCAAATGGAGCAAGTGCCTAGGAAAAGCTGAACCTTTAGCTCTGCCATAGTCAATACAGACATCCCAAAATTGCTAGTGGGTTGTCAGTGTGAGACCAGGCTCCTTGTTTTGTGCCATCCAACGCAGAGCCCTTGTACCCCCTTTCAGCTGGGCTAGGGCAGGGGTCACTGCTCTTATGGGCAGGCGGAGGGAGGAATTATCTTAACTGTTGAGTTTGCAAGATGGACACAAGCGGAGTAGGGAGCATGGAAGGGAGCTTTGCATAGGGATGGCTGTATCTGAACCAAAACCTGCTTGGGAAGAGAACAGCCGTGCACAAAGTCTGGCCTAGCAGCCCATTTTTGGTGGCTTTAATGGGAGCTTAAGGACAAGGGGCAAAACATCTGCATTTTACACACGCAGGAGTCCTGTGGCTGCCTGTGTTGCTGAGGTCTGGGTGAGGGGCAGCAATGTAAAACAGCTCTGTTTGGGAAAGTTCTACCTGCTGAAAGAGCTTTGGAGGAAATATCTGAGGGTGAAGGATTTCTGCAGTGCTTTTGTATGTTTTTACATGGCCAAGGTGCTAACAGAGCACAGGCAGAGCCCAGAAATGCGCACAGTTACTCCCAAGTTAAGGGTTTTGTCCTGTTGAGGACATTATCTGCGTATAAATCATTATCTGGGCATAAACCAAAAAGTTTTCAGCTCTGAATAATTTAAGTGAAAGAGTTAGCCCTAGGCCAGGTGCTCTACTTATGCAGATGGTGAAATAAATTATTCAGAAGAGGAGACAGGTAAAACAGATGGGAAAGGCCGCCAAAACAAGACACCCAGAGGGCAGCTGTTTTACAGGTCCCCTGTGAAGCACCTTCCTTCTCAGGAGGTAATGAGTCGAGCAGTGGTGCTAAAAGTGAACTTTGCTGTGTTCATTCACGGGGAGGACGCAGGGAATGGTGGCAGCGAGGCCTAGGAGCGATTGCCGTTTTCTTAAGCCTGTGGCACGCATGCTTTAATGCTTAAGAGCAAATTCTCAAATAATTTGAGAGGACAGAGGTTCCTGAGTTATTTGAGTTTGAAAAGGAGCCTCAGCAGGGAGGGAAAAAATAATCTCATCTAAGTTTACCTGTTTAGCCTAAACTTTTCGCTTAGGCTCCCTGTAGATTCGGCTTCTATGGGCACTTCAAGGGGCAGTTCCTGTAGCCCAGATGTGTCTTAGAGGCGAACAAGCCACGTTGACGGTGTCTGTGTCGTCCCATTGCCTATAAGGGAACAGACACAATGATGAGATCGATTAGTTGGAGTAAACATCTAATGTTTTGCCAGCGAAACTCCAGGGAGGGCTATCCTATTCTGAGCTACTTTTCTAAACAGGGGCAGGTACCCACCATAGTTATAGAGAGGAGCAACAGCTATGCAGCCTCTCTGATACCAGTTTTTACAAGTTTTGGTAACATTTTTGGCCCGGATAATGTTTAACTGATAAGAATGGTCTCAGTCACACTCCTCAAGACATTGACTCACATCATCCAATTGTATTTTGCCTTTCCACACACCTACAGATTTTTAATTTTCCTTAAGCTTGTGCAATTTGGAGTAGATTTTTCAAGACAGCCTGGGATTCTTAGCACTTCTCTTTATGGTCAAAGGTGTTATATTTTATAAAAACTGTCATTTTAACTATGATAAAGCCCTTTGATATTAAAAATACTCAAATAGTCCAGGAATTTATGCCAAAACAATGAAAAGTTCTAAATTATCTTGCCATTTTTACCAACAAGTGAATATTTCACTGATTTCTACTGTCAGTCAATGTTTGATTTTTTTTTTCTAACAACAATCACTAACTTTACTGATGGTTGGTAGTGTAAAGGAAATGTAATGAATGTATATGAAAGTTGATTTTTTTTTAAGAGATAAATAAACAAATCACTGTAAATCTGATTTTTTAAAACACCTTCACATAGTAGAATACCTATTTCATACAAATCATTCCTCTAGTTATGAGGGAATAACTTGCCTGTGTAAATAGCAAGTTAGATGTGTAAGTGGCTCTGTTAATACAGGCAGTGACACATTTTGTGAATAGGAACCTGGTACTTTCTGTGCTCAGTAGACCTGCTGCCCCACTAGGGATAAATTTTTATCAAGATGAGACCAACTCTTTTACTCCCTCCTACTTCTCTGCCCCAGGAGTGAGTGGTGAAAGAGAGATGATGGAGGAGAAAACTGAGCACAAGGAAATAGGGAATGGATGAATGATTTGGATAAGGGAAGACACTGTGAGGAAGGAATTTATGTATCAAACACTGGGAGATCCTTCCTCTTGAATCAGTCCTAGAAACTGGCACTAGATTTGCCGTGTTCCCCCTGTATTCCTAGAGACTTCATCTCTATTTGCTGTATTACCCCTTTGTCCTGTTGCCTACCACGACTTTTCACCCTCTTTCTAGTTTATTTCTCACACTTGGCATAATGAATCCTTACCCTTACTGGGAGTCTTTTTTGGAAGCATAGCACAAATAATACGATTACAGGCACTTCTGTGGCAGAAAGTACTTTTGTACTTAGATCTGGTATAGTACAACCTAAAATGTGAGTTTTAGGTTGTATTTTGATGCAAAAAGTTTCAATGGAGAAAGCACATACTTGCTGCTGTGGCATTTTAAGTTGTTATAATAACGATTATCTACATCTATCAGAGATCTTTTAAATTTATAAAATATTTTTTCCATTAAAGACTGTCTGTTCTTGTTTAAGTCATGCATTGTCTCATCATGATGTCTCGAAAAACTATGTGAAAGTGGATTAGCAGTAACTAAGAAGGATTGTGACTTCACTAAAAAATCACAAAACTGCATTGGCAAAACCCATTTTTTGATCTCAACTCTCTTTAAAGTTAGCACAGAAGGACACAAGCTTACCCATATAAACAGTTTGTATTTTTCCCTTTTCACTTCAGTGTAAAAGACCTCCTTGCAATGATACTTTCTATAGATATCATTTCCCAAAGTACATGCAAAATGACTTCCCCTGGTATCCGAAGCAAGTTGCTGTTATTTGGTCTCAGGATTATTCTTTTAAAAATATTGTTATGTATTCTTGCAGTCTACAGGCTCTTCTTTCTGCTTAGATTCTGCTTATAGTTGATAAAGATATTAGGTAAGATGAAGACTCTTTTAATTAGGTAAACATGTATGTTAGCTGATGGTGCTCAGTAGATAAATCTTTTTTCTTCTTTATGCTGCTTTTGATCTTCATGAAGGACTTTGCTCTCCTCTTTTAAAAGGGATAAAAAACAATATCCACTGATATCCCTTGTTTTTGATTTCTTTGATTCTGATGGTCTTTGTATCTTTGTTATTTTGTTTTTGCCACTGTTGTTCATCCTGATTCCTTCAGGCCACAATCTTTTTCTGAATCATATCTTTTACTAGCTTAAAGATTAGCGCTAATGCTGGTCCATTCCCTGCATCTCACAGGTAGCCATGCTTTTCTTCTGAATAAATTAGGTTTTTTTACACTATACAGATTCCCTACAAATACTACCAAGAAACTCTTCTCAGATCATGATTGCCTTGCAAGTCACTCTGTTTAGTCAAGTTCATTTTGATTTTGAATTCCTGTTCTAAAAGAGAAATACACACACACATTGCCGTAGCAATGTGGGTTAAATTATCCAGTAGTTCAAGAAGGGATTGTGGTTTCACCTAATTAAGAGATTTTTTTCCTCCTTTCTTATCGGCTTTATAATCAGTAAATGAGAAAGATCACAAGTGTCGTCTCCCAAGTCCTGGGGCAGTATGAGGCAAAACAAGAAAGCCATTCTCTTAGCAATTGCTTGCGATGTCAGTGCAGATAAAGGAGTTTTCATTTGGTTTGTTGAAAAACAGTATCTGCATAGACAAAAATAATACAGGCAACAATTCTGAATTGGCACCAACTATGGGAGGAAGAGGATGTACCAGTAACAACCACCCATTTATTGGTGAGTCAGAAAAGCCCAACCGTAGAGGATCATTTATTTTCTGTTCTTTTGAATCTTCATTTCAAAACATTAGAAAATGTTTAGGAAGTGGTTTTATGGTAAGTTAAACTAATTTCACTGGCATATATGAACAGTTCAAAGGGCTTTACAGGCAGATGTGGCTTTAATAACATCCCTCAGTGCAGGACACTTATTTAACAGCTGCAATCAACATTGAATGGGTCATTTAAACAGAGCAGAGGTGTCATTTATCCCTTTATTCTGAAAGCTTTAAATACATGCCTGTAAATCAGTTTTCTAATATTCAGCTTAATCATTTAGTACTATTGAGTAAAATTCTTTGCTGTTGAGGTCAGTAGAGTCAGGATTTCACTGTAACTCCTACCAAAGCGGTTGTTGTACCATCACTTGGTGCTGAACATCTGGATTGAGCTAGTGGAGCCTATTCACAGATGATTTGATATCACTGTGGCACTATACACATTGTACACATACATGAGAAAATAATACGTTTTTTACTTGGCTCATTTTATTCTAAATAGTGACTTGATTAAATACAGATTTTTTTTTAACTAAAATAATCTAAAATGGCTAAGGTTCTCTTAATATTATTAAACTTGGGAAATGGTAATACTCCTGATGTGATTGAAGAGGATGGTAGTGTATATTGCTTTCTTTTTGGCATGTCATCCAGCAAGGCAAAAATTGTTATATTCAGCTGAGCTGAAATGCAAATAATAATGGAACTGAGAAAAGGAGGTTTAAAACTGTTGGGAGATCTGACTGGTACCTTGGGAGTTTCTCCAGAAAAGAAGATAAGGAATGCTGGTCGAGAATTTCAGTTACGTGTTTCTGTGTTACAGGGCGTAGCTATCACCTACAATAATACATGCACATTCTTGGATTAAAATTGACCTTTTTAGATGGCTTTATGTTGGTGAATTCCAATCTATAGTCAAACTGTCTTTAGTGCCTGATCCATTTTTTACAGGAACATTTTTGGTGAAGAAGTGGCTTGTATATCCTTTAGGGGGATTGATCTAATAACTTTTCAAGAACTTGAAACTTTTGGCTTCAAATCTATGGAAGAGAAACTCTGATTGTGATTTGATGCATGGTTTTATATCTGTTTTTAAGTGTCTGGAAATTAAGCCAGGCCTGCTTTAAATAAGTCATTGAAATAGCAGTTTTTTGATTCTGCTCCTATTAAAGTGAGTGAGACTTATACAGCTGAGATCAGGTTTAGGCTGGCAAGAGTGAGGTATTCCAGTGGTAAACTCTATAGTGAATCTTAAATAGTAAACTTGGTCAATAATGCCACTGCCCATCTAATGCTTTAGGTACCTGTTTATCTCAATGCATATGGTTCTATATGGTCACTGCACAGTAGGGTTTAAACAATATCTTAAAAGAATACATTATAAACACAGTATATACACCAGAAATAAGTTATGGAAGTCAGAAATTATATATTGAAATTTGAACCAAATCCTTTTTTTTTTAATTCTTTGGGCTTTTTTTTTAGAGATGGAAACTTCTGTAAAAATAGGTTGGCTATCCAAATGACTTTTCATGACCTATCATGAAATATTTCAAGTTAGGTAAGTAGGTATGTGATTCCAAATAACCTGCTTTTATGAGTATCATTTTCATGATCCTTTTGGATGGACATATTTCTTAGGCTGGATGGCTTTGTTCAAGTTCCTTTTGGCCTTTTCTTGAAGCCTCTTTGGATGGATGTAAAAATGTATTGTGCAAGCACCAGCTGTTATTATCAGTTAATGTTCATATTGATTATTCACTAATATCCAGCATAGTAGAGAAATACATGATTGTACTGTAACTAGCAACAAAATTCAGTCCCTGCCAACAGGGAGCAAGATTTGCAGTGCAAACTCCAGAGGCCATGTGGGATGTCCCAGGTTTCGAAGGTACTTCTGGGGCCGTCTGTTAGTTTCTTTTCTGTAAAGTCAAGGGGAAATCTTAGTAGGTACATGGGCACATAGAGCTGGCAGTTCATGAGTGGGGTGCATTTGTGTTCAAGGTATGCACTCTTTTTAGGCATGATTTTATACTCATGAAAAGGTCCCTTTTGCACCTTCCTGTTCAAGGTTGTAACGATGCCAAAATAATTCTGAGAATTTTAAAATCAAGATTGGCATGTTCAAACCAAATGAAAAAAATAAAAAAAAGAGATAGTTAATGAAATGATGGAGAGATGCTTGTAATCTGAAGCATTAGAACCATGGAAAGGTTGGGTATGCGATTTAGTCTGCTTGATATCAATTCTGCAGATACAACTGAACAGAGGGAGAAAACAGATACGGTCCTGTATAAGTAAGATATTTTCAAAGAGTTTTACTTTCTTCAAAAAATATAGTAACACTTTAAATCTACTGTAACAAAAGGCAGCAAATGTTCTAGTTTTCACACATATAAATGTATAGTGGAAGCTATTATTAACATACACCTTACTGTAATGATTCATAGAAATATTAAGCAGGATTATGAGACAAATAAAGGCATAGCCATTCTCTTAAATCATGTTGCACTGATCAAACAGCTCTGTGCAATAGCCTAGTTATTTACTTACAACAAGATAAAACATGATTAGTGCATATTACCAGTGTGGTAAAATGAAAATAATCTCAAAGCATACATTACCCAAGCAAGAGCACTGAAACAGAGCCAAGTAATAAATACACAAACACTCATCAAAGAAGTTATTAAAAATCATTATGAATTTCATCAAATAACTGATGAACTAATGTATGCTGCATTTGCTGATTCAGCAAACCTGTACTTAATTTTAAGCATGTAAGCTAATAGATTTCAACACAGGGTCAATAGATGCCTGGGAGGCTATGGTCTCCCCTTAAGAGGGTGGTACCCATAGAGGTAACAAAGGAAGAAAATAAAGTCTTTTAAATTCAGTATTCCACTTTACAAGGGCAGCAAATCAAAAAACAAAAGGGTGCCAATATAAGTGATTCTCCTCTTTGTCCATTCAAAAGCCTAAGCATGTGAGATTATGGAATTAAAGCACAGTACATAAACTGTACATTCTCTTAACTTGCCCTTATTATACATGTTTTACTGTTACAGTAGTTACTATAATCATTGTATATGATATACAGAACAGAAACAGTAAACACCATGGAATAAAGTAAAAGCTGAGCTTGGGGATGATGGAGAATACACTATTTTCCCCAAGAGATGTCAGGAGTTTTTATTAAGTGCAGGTGCATGTATGTACTTTATTTTTAAACGTTTAAAGTTTTACAAATGACAGCCACTTTCTCTAATGCAGCTCAGCATGCCCTGTCCTTAAGAATCATACCTTCTGCATCCAACAAGTCAATTAATAGGAAAAATGATGAAGAGTCTTTGCAATTTATCTTGAATTATTTCACACAGCAACAACATTGATGTTACAGGTGCCCATAGCTTGTGAGGAGATGGGTAGTTTAGCTATTGTATCCACTGGGCATACAGTCCTAGACAGGGAGAGAGGAAAGGGTTAGGAACTAAAGAGGATAAAAAAAAAATAATAATTTAAAAAAACACACATACAAGAAAGATGAGCTAGTGATTGGGTATTAGCTGGTAGTTGGAAGACCAGAGCTGAAACTGAATTTGGATAAAAAGTCCTGCTGAAATTCTTCCCCGATCTGCCACAGAATTGCCATGTGGCCTCAGGAGAGTCCCACAGACCCCAATCCTGTGCAGGCATTCCGGCTCCTTGCTTCCCAGTGAAAGCTGTGGGGATGTAGGTACCTAGATACCATGGTGCTAAAGCCCTTAATCTCAGCTTGCTTCAGCTGCCTTCCTGTAAAATGGGGGTAAGTAGTGCTTCTCACAGAATGAGAACATATAAAAGGTGTGAGGTTTTGAGATATTATGGTAAAGAGGCCATAGAAGTAGCTCAAGCAGATGCTTTTCATCAGGTGGAGCCTTCAAGACAGCATAAAGTTTCGGTTGTTGCAGCATTTATACTTAGCAGCAGTAGTTGTGTTCTGCTGAGGCCATCGCTGGGGACAGTTGTCACTATATATTTTGCTTATTTTGTTCTGTCAAGCAAAACTAGTCTTTTTGCCTTAATGTGTTTGGAGTTCAAGACAGTAAAAATTATATATTGCTTAGTAATCATATGGAATATGAACCAGATGAATAGTTATATTTTAGATTGGTTTATTATAATTTTACCTTTTTCTTGGCATTGTGTTTCTTGGACCACTTTTCCCAGTTGCATGGCCATGAAAGTAAACGCTCACATCTGTTTTCATTGTCTGCATTTTTTGGCACAAAGATGATTTTTTTTATTATTTTTTTTTAAGAAAGGAAAAACACAACTGCGCAAAATGGATTCACATCTCTATCAGGTACTTTATAAAAGTAATGGGAAGTCACTGTGCTTATAGCTGGGCACATTAGATTTCCATCTTGGTTGCAGTTAAATGCTACTGGAGTGCATGTAGGTTATTAGTAACACTGTTCTATGCAGAGCTGGGATATTCCTGCAGAACGGGGCCTGTGCTCCTGGCTGTGAGCTGTGCCAAAGGGAGGGGAGAGCTGGTCCAGGGAAGCAGCAGGAGAAGGGTAGACTGACCAGAAACCTGGTAAAGGCAGCAGCATGGAGCATTAAACTGCTTATTCTTCTGAGTTACTGAAGCTTATCCAGAATTATGGATCTCTTTACTCAAATATGAAATTACGTTTTCAGCATAGAGAAGCATTTTGTAAGGGTAGAAGATAAAAGTGACAAAAGAGTTGCAAATTCTCTCAGAAATGTGGAGAAGAAACACTCCTTTCTGTAGGAGAAAGTGACTTTATTATGGTCTGGTCCAGAAAGTCACGTTTATAATTATGAACGCAAATTTGAGTTCATAATTTCTTCTTAGTCTAAGACTGGGAGATCTGGGGACTAGGCAGCTGTGCTGAGGACTAGGCAGCCGTGGCAATGTGTAAGCTCTGCTCATACACACAGAGTCCTCTGCTTCTCTGGGCACGGTTCTGTGGGGCCCTGGCAGTTTCAGCAAAGTATTCCGCATCCACAATCCTGTTTAAACCCTGGGAAGGGAGGGTGCCCAACACATTGGGCATGTGGACTCCAGCGTGCATTTAAAGTATACACCTAACAGACTTACAGGTTGGATTCCCAAACTCAAAAATCAGTCGAATAAAAAACAGTTCCCCCCTATAGAGTGCTACTTCCTCAGTTATGATTATTTCCATGCTAAGTTGGAGTGGTTCCATATTGGCTGAAGAGTTCTCATAAGAAATAAGGTTGAAATGTGTTTTTCTTGTTGGGAAACTGTACTTTTTTCATTTACTCTGTAGTGTCTGAAATCTTTACATTAAAATTTTAACAATAATAATATTACTTTTGAATGGGAACTCAGTATGGCAATTATCAGTCCAGACAAAATTAATGTTTTGAAAAATTATCATCATCTGAATTGAACGTTTTGTAACGCAAGATGCTTTATAATCTGATTAAGGAGACATCCACATGTTCTCATAGAATAAAATAACTGGAGGCAGAGTGAAATTAGTAGTCAGCAGCAATAACAATACTCCTAATTAAATATTTCACCTTTTAAGAATGCCTATTTGCTTAACTTAAATATCAGTTTGGTCACTTCACTTTGGTCATGAGGGAAGAAATACATTCAGCCCAGTGGACATCCTCATTGTGTGTCTACTTTACAGTTGCTGGTTAGGGATGAAGGTTCATGTGAAAGCTTTCGGATTTAGGGTGACTCGTCTTTTAAGCACAAAACAAAATCAGTCATGAACTGTGTACATTTTAGTTAAAGAAGGTCACTCAGAGTCCCATATTCCCTTCAGATTAAAGGGTAAAAGTGTGCACAGAAGCAGTCAACTGAATGTGGAGACCAGGGCTATAGGAGAAGCTTCCAAATTGGCTTGCAAGCCAGTTGCTCTGAGGGTTGTCCATCACATTTTGCTTCTTTCAATATAAATGCATGTCTATTTTTAGTCTGTTCAGTCCTTGCTCATAACAGAAAACTGACTTGCAGGACTAGAGGACTTTCAGCAACTGTGGAGTTGGGCAAAAATTATGGGAACTCAGAGGTTCTCATGACTAGTCCCTGGAGCAGCAGAGAATGATGTCCAGCTTGAAGAATAAGCCCGAAAATCAGACGGTACTTGACTGTCTAGGAAAATACTTCTGTAAGTGTCTGATTACTTAATAGTGTGTCTGCTGTGCTCAGTCAGCACAAATGTAAAATCTGCACTCTTTGCTAATCCCTCCTGCTCTAATGTATAGGTGCACACACAAACACTCATGCTCATAAGAATATTTTTTCTAGATTTGTATCTACTCTTGCCTACAATAAAATAACTTACTTGTAGCTGTGGCATTACTCCTGACTTCCAGAAGTATAAGTGTTGAAGGAGGTTTCCTCTACAGGTGTATGAAATGTCCTCTAACACGCATACTGTATAAAAAGCCATGTAATTATATATATTGTTATAATGCCTCTATTTGCCTGTAAAATAGAAGTGAAATGAACTTCTAACTATGCCACATCCTTTATTGTTTAATTTTATAAACCTAAAAAGAAAATGGCTCGCAGCAGTCTTTACAAACAAGCTGCATCTGTTTAATATTAAAGTGCAAAAATAATAATAAAACCATTACTTTTTGGAATATCCAAATAACCTGAGGAAAAATAGCATCCATCTGGCCCTAGTATAACTGTTTTTTACATCAGTTGGATGTTTCTGGGATTACAAGATTCAACACTTATCTTTAAGTAGACTGAGTTTCTAAAGATGTAGCATCCAGAAACTTGGGAGTAATCTGTCTGCTTAGAAGTACAATATTGTGTTACCAGATCTGCTGAGCAAATGCACAATAAAGTTAATCCTTTGGTTCTGGAAAAGCTGGAGGTATTGCAATGGCAGATGTGCTGAAACAGAAGTGTTTACGTTTGTCAGGGCTTGTGAAGTGGCAAACTCCGCCAGCTCACAAGTGTGTGAATTTCCTGCAAACATTACCTAAAGGCTATCTCAGGGAAGGAAAAAAAGCTCAAAAAGTCTCTGAATCCTGCTGGCAGATTGGCAAACCTCTCCCAGTGAACTGACTGGCACATTCCTTCATTTTCTTATTCTCTGTGAGTTTAGTCATTATTGCACTAACATGCTTTTGCCGTACAAGGTGCAATATTAGTAAGACCAGTATCCAGTTATATTTAATGCGTTTTCCACTTCTTTTTTATTATGGTATATGGCAAGCACAAAAAAATGTTAGATTAAGAATTTTGTAGTGCAGAGGTGTGACAGGACTCTGGTTTGGCCAGAGCTTTGAGGTGGATCTGCCTTCTAGACTTTCTCTTATCGTGTGTTCCCCAGAGAACACTGAGAGGCTTTAAACTCAGTAAGCCGGGCTGTGTAGAATATAAGCTAGAAATGTAACCTTTTGAGCAGAGAAAATGAAAGCAGCAAGGCTAAAATCGCAATAAAAATGAGTCATACACAGCTCTGCCTCTGCACACAACATCCTTGCGGGCAGGTCCTTGCTTCCATGACGGGCTGCAGTCAGTGACTTTGGATTGCAGCTGATTCTCTCCTGGACCCAGAAAATCTTTCTTTCTGTCCCCTCCAAGGCCCTGCTAACGGCTCTCTGCCTCTTCCCACAGTCTCCGCAGGTTCCCAACTCCTTTTCCCACCTCAACCCACAGACCCACAGAAGTTGGTACATTTTCTCCCTCAGTTGAGATAAGCCCCCATTCTTTCCCGTGAGAAGGAAGTTTCCTTTCTACCCTTGACCCTGTTGACTTCAGAGAGAGACTCCATGCTCTCTGAGAGAGATTTTACCTTAGCAAGAGAGAACTTTTGACTGGTCACTTTTGAGACCAATTGTATAAGGTGGGTTATATCAAAGATGGTGATGAAGATGGTCACAATAGCACTTAAAAGTACTTGTGATGGGGGCTTCAAGCATACTTTGGTAGAAACTGTCTCTTTTTTAGAAAGCTTTTAGTCAAAATCTGAGACACAATTAAAAGACAAAGAGAGCAGAAATGAACTCTAGGAAGGGTGAAGAGCTTTGCTCTCACCTACAAAGTACCCACAAGAGGAGGCCAAGGGACCTGAGAAGTGACCACAAAACTCACCTCCCTGATCTTCTCTAAAAGTAAAAACTTCCTAGTTCTGTATGCAAACTATTGATGGGGACAAGGTCTTCTAGAGAAAAACATCCATATGAGGTGTGGCAGAGTTCCAGAAGTCCTATATTTTTTAATGGTATTAGAAATAAAGACCAGAAGTTCCTGAATCAAATTCACTACTGGAAAGGAAATGACAGTAGTTGGAACACCAGGGTGATATTTCTGACCTACTAATAGTGTATTTTGTTTTGTTTCTGTTGTCTTTATTTTGTAGTAATGTCAAGTATCAGTAGGCCTTTGTCAAAAGGCAGAATACAACTCAGCTAAATCCAGGATAAATGCAGATTAACAGGCTAGTCATTGCGCAGGATCATTTACAAACTATGTATGAGATGAGACAAGATAGGAAGAGGTACAAAGAAATAATGAAGTGTTATTGGTCAGCGTAATAAATAGTAATCATAGAGCAATAGCTTAATAATTGTGGGATTTTTTTTTGTAGGTATCATGACAAGGAAGAGTTTACATCAGCATTTTGAAGGAGGATAATAAGATTACTCAATGTTAATAGAGAGTTGCTCTCAGATGATGATGCTTGGAATAGAAATCAAAACTGAAAATCAAGCAAGTCAGTGGGAACAGGAGGCTCCTGCATGACTGGACTGGAAGCAGGAGCTCATGTCTGGGTGCTGAACAAGGTGGGTGAAATGTGAACATGTTTGAAAGTAAAAGCAGGATCTTAAAAGGGAGGATGGAGAGGGGGAATGCAGCTGAGGGTTTCCTAAAATGAGTGCCATAGTGAAAGCAATTGGCTGGGAAGATGGTCTTTGCAGCAGCATTTTGGATGGGGGGGTGTGAATACCGTATGTGCTTCCCAAGCAGACTGCCCAAAGCAAGCAGCACAGCTACGTTCATGCGCCCAGCTCTGAACAACAGTCTCCACCTCCTGGCCTGGCCTCTTAATCTCAACAGAGCTCTCGCTGGTTGCTGTTAGTGTGGCAGCAGGTACCTGACCCAGCGGCTATATTGTCCACACTAAGCAGCCAAGGAAGACACTGTATGGGATGGTTTAGTGCTCTAATTTACTGCACAGAGTTTCAGCTGATAGATAGTTGTCCATTGCAGAAGTTAAAGGCAAATAAAGATAGTTTGGAATAGAGTGATGGCTGTGACAGAGCTGTACACAGGTATGTTTGCAGGTCAGGGCTAAAGAGACACATTAAAACAATCAGAGCAGAACCTTGTGGGACTTAGTGTTGCAAATGGTGGGTGAGAAAAAAGCCTTCACAGACAGTCACACAAGTTAGGGAGGACAAAAATTGGGGATGATCTTACTCAGGCAGAAGATATTTAGCAAATCAGCAAAGAAAAGGGTTAGGTGTTGGTTCTAAAATTTGACCAAAGAGAATCTGTAAGAGGTTTTGCAATAGCAGCTTTGGTTGAAAGCCACAAAGTCAGATTGCAAAAGTCCTTCAATGAAAATAGCATAGTGGACTAATAGTAACTCTGCTCAGTGATTAATACTTTGTGATCTCTATTTCCTTAGAGCTGGAAGGGACCTCCTGGATTAATAGCTCCAATTCTCTGCTGTTGTGAACCACCATATCTCATAATCTGTGCATTTATTAAGCTCCATATAAAGCTTCTGTTTTTTCTTCCTAGATTTAATGTAAGGCTGTTTTAGAACTTTTGACTTCTGATGATCAGAAACTTAAATTTCTGGGCTGAGTTTATTTATTGCTCATTTGTAATTTGTGTCATCTTTGTCCATTTGCTTAAGTATCGCTTGTCTCGCTTTAATGCCTAACCTGAATGTATTTATAGAGAGCAATTATATCCGCTCTCAGCATGAATGAGCTTAGAGATGAAAGGGAGAAGGAAGCAAACATGTTGCTTCAGTCTGGAGCAGCTGGAACCTCTTTGTTCAGACTCATGTAAAATATTTTGCAGCATTTGAATCTGGAAGCAGCATTTGTGAAGCTCATAGCAAAACGATGTCTATCTAGCCACCTCTTAGCCACATGAGATAGCAACTGTGGCTTGAAATGCCCATTTTCCATCTGAGTATCCATGGGTACTGCGGAACTGGGGGCACTAAAACTACAGTCCAACTTAGATGGAGAATAACAATCTGCATTTGATTGTGGTAAACATCCATGGTAAGCCATCGCACACAGTTCCCATCATTATCACTTCTGTTTTTCTGGTGTTAGAAGGTAGTTGGCTGTCTGCATTGGATTATCACCAGCTGTGTGGCCCGTTATTTTGTAGAGGAGAAAGTACACGGGTGTTATCTGGATACTGTAGACTCTGGAGTTAGCAGTGACTCCTGTTTCTCTCCAGAATTTTTCTAAGTTTGACTCATAGGTATCTCCACACTCAGTGTGATCAGAGAGGAGAAGTTGCCTATCATACCACTTTACATGCAAATCTATATTTACAAAATGGAATCAATAATACTGTAATAATCCCCTCTACCATAACATTTGTTCAATTAAGTAGCTGGAAAGGCAGAGCCTCAGGGGAAGGGAACTGCAGTTAAGATATACTTGGTGGCCTCCCATTGCCAGAAGCAGCAAGCACATCTGAAAACTATAGGGAGAGTTAGGTACTTTAAATATGTCTGTGTAGCTGGTTTATTTGAATATAATTCTTAGTTGCTTATGAGAAGTTTGTTGTGAATCAGTTCTTTTTTAAACATGTTTACATTTATGTATAGAAGATGCTTTCAGATCTAAAAATGTTCCTGTCTTGTATGTGTTTGCACTTGCAGTTATTCGTTCTGCAAAGTATGGGGTTTTCCCAAGCAAAACATTCTTGGGATTCCATGGACTGCAAAAGTAATGAAAAATTCAATGGCTTTAATACTGTGTCATATATCTAAAAAATGTAGAAGTCGAATGAGATGCTGTTCATTGTCTCTGCAAAAGATTAGTTACTCAGTGGGGTTATGCATCTCATCAGCCTTTTTCTTCTGAAAATTGGAGCTTTAGCCTGGCTTAAAGCTAAATCCAGCCTTCTCTTTGTAAATGACTTTTTGCATCCTCGGGTGAGGGAAGAATTTGTACAAATTTGAGCTCTTACAGTTCAGTATGGCAGTCTATGCTGCCTGTCTTGAGAGACAGACATACTGGAGTACTGCAGGTCAGGGTTGTGGTGCGTTTGCAGGGCTACGTAAGGAAGCTTGTACAATACTTGATTTAAGCGTAGGATTCTCACGGGACTTTCAGAGACAATGAAAAATGGAGTGCTTGTCCATGGTGTTTCTCAAAGGCATTTCAGATCCAGCTTCTGAAGACAAGTTTGAGTTCTGCTTGCCTGATTATGCAAGGGAAGGCCACATTGCAATCTAGAATGTGACTGCACATTGCAGTATCTAATTAAAAATGAATTTTGGTAGCTATTCCATTCTCATTCAGAGAAAAGGAATGAAAAAATCAGAAGTGGCAAGAGGATTTTTTACGGCTTTAAGCTGGGGTAATGCTTTTCTCCTGTGATTCGAAGAAACAGCAACAACAAAAAAAGAAAAATAAAGAAAATGAAAAAAAGAAAAAAAAAACAAAAATGACAAATACAGTGTGTAGGAAAAGTCATTCGGTGCTTGTCTTTGCGCAACAACTCTCTTCATTAGGAAAACAGCTTAAAAGCTGTGCAGTGAAAGCTGTGCAATAGTGTTCCGGTTTGCTGGTAAAGCCCTCATGTATCTTCTCAAAAGATGTATCACTTGATCAGCTGAAAGTTAAATAATGAATAGCTTAATAATCAGCAAAATGAAAATCAGAAAAATGAGGCTTAGATGGCTGTGTTAATAGGATGATGCCATCTGCTCCGTGCCTGCTCTGCCAATGCATACACAGCTGAAGGTGACCCCTTCTTCACGAGCATTTCTGGGGCAGGTGGGGACCAGGTACTCCAGGATGTACTGAGTTGCTTTGGAAGCACCTACTGGGTGACCAGCTGCCTCCTTCTGCCATAGGGGAAGAGAGCTGGGCTATGGAGAAACATTCCCATGAGTGAGAGCCCCCGGCCAGCAGCTGGACTCAACATCTCAAATATCTCATAAATTTCAAAATTCAGAGAAATTTTAAAATGGAAAGCTGAAGTGTTTGTTTTCAGGGTACTGAAAACAGTAATCTTTCAGGCGGTGTTTTGTTTCAGAAGGGCCAAAACCCTTCCCGCAACTTTGTGGGAATACCGCAATTCTGTGGAATTACAACGTAGTATCTTTTTTCAGCAAGAACTGATTTTACAAAAAAAAAAAAAGAGAGAGAAAAAAAACCCCACAATACCAAAAAGTGCTTACTTAAACCTCAAACTGTAGGGACCAGTACCAACTTCACTGTCTGTTCTATCAGGACCTTATGCTTCAAGCAAAGAAACCCTCCTGCCATGAGAAGACTCACCAGACTGATTCTCATGTTCTAAAAGAAGGAAATCCCAACATGTCCAAGAACAGACCCATTTGCTCAAGAAGAGTTCCAAATCCAGGAAGGTAAAGCCTCCATGAAGTCCCTTGGCGTTTCTTTAATGTCACTGACTGCAAGAACATGCCCAGCTTTACAGGGCTAGTTTGAAGTATCAAACCCTCCCAGTGATGCAAAGCTTCATCTCCGGCGACCTGGCATCATTCGTAGGTTGCTTTCTAGGCTCTGGCCTATAGAAGCCACAGGTCAGATGAAAGACACTTTGCTAGACACTATAAACAGCCATCATGAAAAGAAGATCAGTGCCACGTTGCAGCAATTGCACATTGTTGTGAGGGTTTGTTTTTTGTTTTTTAATTGGAAAGAAAAATGCAGTTATCCGATGCTCTAGGCATACATACAAAGCACTTTTAAAAATACAATAGACATTCAAATGGGAACATTATTAATTAAAACCCTCCACGTACTGTACAAATGAAATGTTCTTCTCTCTACCTACTCAAGTCATTCATTCAGAAAAATCCTGGGAAAATAGTTAGGCTTTGCAATGTGCCCCATAGGTCAATGTATTCAGGCTCCAACAGACCAAGTGGGAGGAGTGAGTTCCAGAACTCGGAAATCTTGGTTGCGAACTCCTTCTCAAAGAGAATGCATTCAGCAATGTGCACAGCACGCTCACACAGAAATGGCTCTAGCCCTTCGCCCAGCTTAAATTTTAAACGAGCCCTTTAATAGATGTATATCGAACCAAGGAAGGGATGCTGACCTATGCTCCTGTCTGAAGCACAGCCATGGAAAGAGCTTTGAAGCCCTGTAGGGTTTTCAGACCCACAGCTTGCCTTTTATTTTTCCCTACTGTATATATCATTATGGTATAGAGTTATACCAAAACAACCCCTTTTCTCTGTCATCTACTATGCCATATCTCCTTAATTTAGCAGCAGTGGCATCCTTACAAGAATCAAACTGAACATAGGCAGCTTTCTACAGAGGGTACCCATGAGAGCTGGTCTCAAGGCTACTTGCTTTTGCTGTAGAACCATATCAAAAGTTTCCCTTAGGACAGGGATGGGCCAAACTCTGATGGCAGAACCTGGAGGCAAACTTCCCTCACGCTTTCAGGAGTTTGGTGTTGTATTTCAGATCCATACCCCAAATCAGACTGGCTCTCGGTGTTCGGTTCGGAACAATCCCTATCTTATTTGCTTGCTGGCTGCAAAACAGTAGGAAGATTGTCAATATCCTAGCCAAGCCCTAATTAAAAATCCCAGCTCAAATGTGATATTTCAAACATTTAAAATATATTAAGATAGTCAGTCTATTGCTGTTGCTCATTACTCTGTTGAAACCTAATATTAGTAACAGCATGTACAGAGGACCTGGAGCATGAATTAATAATGAGGTGCTTGTGCTGGAAAACATGCGGGAGCCTCGTTCCTCCGTTGGCAGGCGGCCGGCAGAGACTGCATTGCTCTTCTGTGCGCAAGGATCGAATCATCTGCCCAGCAAAATCATCGCAAAGGAAAGTATTTCTGTATAGATTATTTCCCTGCTGGTCATTTACAAAAAAAAAAAAAAAAGAATAACCAGAAAGGAAGGGGAACGCAGCAAGATAAAAATAATAATAATAATAATAGTAAAAGATCTTTAACCCAATAGTATTGTACTACTGACCAAACTGTAGTACTGCTGGTGTCCAAGCACGAGCCTCAAACAAGTTCCTCAAACAGAGGAACCCCAGTGCCTTCAGCTTGCCTTCACATTGCGTGAGCCTCTTCTCGAGCTGTTGGAGGTCAGTTTTTAACCAGCCCTTTCCCCGCTTTCGCATTGTCCTACAAAAGAGTGAAGTCAAACAGGAGCCCATGGAAAGCTCATGCCCTTGGCCTGCAGCGCAGGCATTGGCTGATTGCAAGTTTTCTGTAGATATAAGCAAGGATTCGGCAAAGTCACTCAACTCTTTAGGCAGTACCAGATTCAGGAATATACATACAAGGTTGAAAATACCTGCATCATTTGTTGCATACAATGGATATATATATAACTATATATATATATACCCACATATATGTGTCTATAATGTGTGTATAGGTAAAAATACAGAGCCGTACAACCCAGTCGACGCATTTCCTGTGTTTTTTCAGACATGTAATAATAGTGCATGCAGGTAGATGATGCAGTATAGAGATTAGGTATGTTTATTTAGATGTATGTGCCTCCTCCCTTCTCACACATGCTTGCAGGCAGCCGGCTTTGATCTGTGCTCGGAGGTGGCGCTGCCTCCGCTGCCCACGCACGGGTTTCTTTGGCGGGTGAGCGGCTGCCTTTGTAAAACTTGCTCCGTGCCGGGAGAAATGCCTCAGTGTTTGCGCAAAACAAATATTAGTTGTTGAAGCTGTTTGTACTCTAAAGCCTTACCTGCGTGCTGCTCTTGCACACCCCTTTTCCTCCAGATGAGCGTAGTATTACCCAGGGAGAACTGAGGGGAGAGTCATTCTGTAGCTATTGCCTTGTTCTTACCCTGAAAATTAAAAGGTGTGAGGGAAGCAGGAAATTGTCCAGGATAAATGAGAGAAATTATTACATAATTTTGTGTAATTTTTGATGCAGGAAATAATTTTCTCGATGCACCTGGTGGTGGGAGCGGGGGGGGACAAGGTTGCTTCAGCGATCAATCTGTGGGACTTCAGAGCTCAGCAAAGGTGAAACGAAATACGAAAATTGCAGTGCAGCAGAAGAGGAGTCAGCTATCTGAGGGCCTCTGCTGAAATCCCATCTTTCGGGTAGGGTTTCTTGTGCTTTTTCGTGTTTTGGTCACCTGATGGTAGCTCTCTGGCCTAATTGGTTTCCTAGTTAACAGACTAAGTAATGATGTAACCAGAGTGTGTGGGAACCAGACCTGTGTGACAGATACAGTTTTTCCCAGCCACGCTAATTTTGCCTGCTTACCTGGTTCTGCTGCTGGTTATCTGGAAATTTGAACTACTTAAAGGATATAATGAGCCTAGCTAAGGTTAAAGCACAGCTTAGTGATTTAACATAAAATTAGCCCTACCTGCAAAATGTATTAACTTGTGAACTCCAGTTGCTTTTGTTACTAAGCAGCGCTATATTTTAATAGATACGGCTGTGTCTACAGCTTCTATTTACTTTTCCTGTGGTTGCCTGAGGTGAGAATTAGTTCCCTGCAGCCTGAAGGAGCAGACTGGCTTTGTGCGTGGCAAGCCTGGCTCAACAGCCGCTTTCTGCTCCTCGTGCCCTGCCGTCCCCAAGTGCTCTCACCCTCATGGTATTGCTCATTTGGACGGGCATTGCTTGCAGCTTGATGTTGTTGCTATTGCTTGCTCTTGCTTGTGCTTTGGGAAGGCGTCACTAAGACCAGGGTCCTCTTGTGCTGGGAAACGATGCTAAATGCAGAGAGGTTTAATGCTAAGTGCATCAAGCAGAGGTGGTCTGAGAGGAGAGCTCTGCAAACTCAGAGTCCCTGAGATAGTAATTTTGAAAATAATCTGCATGAGAAACAGCTTCATGCTAAATAAATCAAAGTAATTGGGGAAGGGAGGTGAGAGGGAACACCTGGCTTGCAGAGGGCCGGCCCAGCTTCCTTCTCTGAAGGGCGAAGGTCTCCAGACTAATCTCTACAGCAGCATCAGGTCAGAGTAACTAGCTCTATGTTGCACTGGGGAGTTGGGCTCCAACAAGCTGCCCCACGCTGAGCCTGGAGCAAACCTGCCTGTGAGCCTGCAGCTCTCCTGGCAGAACCTTCTCCTGCCTGGTACCCGCAAACACATTTAATAAGTGGAAGAAACTGAGAGCAGAAGCAAAGAGCTGGACTCCTAAGGAGATGTGAAATTGTTTTTGTTTTTCTTGAAAGCGGGACCCTTAAACCTGATGACAGAAACTGGGAAAGTAGCAGGGCTTGCTTACGCTTAACATGGTTAATCCAGTCGGTAAGGATGGTGTTTAAAAAAGAGGAAAACCATAGTGTTTCAGCATCTTTCGATTTGAAGTATATGCGATGCCTATCGCGTATGCAATGGATCTGGGGCCTGACATCTATTTAAACTCTTTGGGAGCAATATCAAACATTAATGGGGATTAGTGTTAGAACTGGTGTAAACATAGCAAACAATCTGCTGTAAGTGCATGCTCACATTTCCATATGTTATGTAGGTAAGCAGAGCCATTGCAGAGGAAAGAAGCTGGGAGAGGAGGCGCTCAGCTGGCTGCTTCTAGGACTGGGAGAGGCAGGCGCTATCAGGGCACAATTATCTCATGATATCAGTATCTACATACTCATAAAATGCCGTGTCTAGAGCTGCAATTTAGTCTTGTAAAAGGTAAGTAAGATTTAAAGAGATGCATTTCCATTGTGCAAAACCACTAAAAAACATAAAAATGATTTAGTACTTCCAGGTGCACTGTAATTCTTGGCAGAAAAAGCTAATTCCAGGTGTGTAACTTCAAAAAAAGGACAAAAAAAAATCTAACCCTGTTGTCAAACCTGGATAAAATCATCAAGTTAGAAAAATAGAAGCTAAATGAGGAACAAAGTCCAAAGCAGAGCAGCTGAAAGACAGCCTCTCCATGAAGATATTATTGCATATAAATGAATCTCCCTATTACTTAGGTAAACATGGCTTGATTCTGGGCAATATTTCAAAAGAGATAAAGCTTTGGCATGCAGGAGCATATAGAAAGATGACATATTCGCAGTGGGAGGTATGAGGTGTGGTTTCCAAGAGAGCCAAATTTTGTCTCACACATACATCTATAGGGCCTGATCCAAAGCAGCTGAAGTAAGGAGTAAATCTTTCCACTGTCTTCACCCGTCTTTGCATTCAGCATTCACCAACACCAGGGGAAAGGGTAAAAAATAAACTTGTTTCCTCATTTGCAGCCAAATTGTTCACACATTTTCCTTCTGCCTTTAAAGCCTGGGGAACTCTTGTCATTGACTTCCTCAGGGGCAGGTCCTTAATCAATAGATCAAACTATAAGCTGTACCACCAAATGGAAAATACTATTATACCGGTTAAAGATATTTGCTTGAGCAACACATGTGGTATGGAATATTATTATTCCATAATAGACTACACATTGATTCATTTGACACTTTTTTTTTTCAAAAAGAGCTTTTATTTATACGATGTGTTTATAGACAAATATGCACTGAATGCTTTTAAAGTCCTATTATGGTTTGTTTTTATTTCCACATG
Source organism: Crypturellus undulatus (assembly GCA_013389825.1). Classification (NCBI taxonomy): domain Eukaryota; kingdom Metazoa; phylum Chordata; class Aves; order Tinamiformes; family Tinamidae; genus Crypturellus; species Crypturellus undulatus. The sequence continues at coordinate 39,270 of VWPW01014091.1, read as the reverse complement.
TTCAGATGAAATGACCGTTGCTGGGGCTAGAAACCTACAGCACTAATGGAAGCTCTTATAGTTGGTGCCAGTTTTATATCCTGCAGGGATAGTTGCCACTATATTAATATCCTGCAGGTCAAGTTAATTTTTTTCTAAAAAAACAACATTTTTTTGCAGGCCCTGTGCAATTCGATATAGTGTCACACTTGGTACATGCCAGTTTTGCATCTGGATTAGAAGCGCCAGGGAATTGAACCGGATCAGACCTCCAAGTCGGTAAGTTTTTTCAAAATGCTGTGGCCACACAGAAGGAAAATGGACGTGGAAACCCTGTCTCCCTAAGGTGCGTGTGAAAACTCCTTTAGAATCAGAGCACTAGCTGGGAATGAGGCAGATTTGCCGGAAAGGTCTGGTTTTCCCTCGCGGCGGGGCTTTCTGCTGCCACGAGCAGGGCTGAGTGTGTGGTAGAGCGTCTGATTCAATTTGCTCCTCTGAACCAAAGGTTTTTCCTGCGCTGTAACCTAGATTTAACAAAAAAGCGTTTTCAGAAGCCCAATCCTTTCTCAGTCGCACGATTTCTCCCTGCCTTTCAGCACTGCTGTCATCCTGGCGGGCTTGGACGCCAGGTCTGATAACACATGGGCATTTCAGTGATAGGAAAATACCGCAGGAGAATATGAAAAGCCTTTTTGGCGGTACCTGGAGCCTCCTGGGCTGGGTGGCCTTTTCTTATTGCTGAGGAGCACCAAGGTGTGACTCCGTGCACGGGGCAGAGCCGTTAACAGCGCAGCTGTGATTGCACAGGGCGCTGCAGCTGCGCTCGCCTTTTCCTGCACATCCCACGTGCACACAGGGGAGGGGAAGGGGCTTTTCATTTCCTTGCTCTGCTCGCTGCTGTGCTCGCACGAAGTCGGTACGTAGATCCTTATCTCAAAGCAGAGAGGAAAGTGAAATCTCCAGCTTTGTCACTGCTGGAGCGCTCCGTAATATCTAGGGAATTCAGCAGGCACTGGTTTTGCTTTCACGGCTTTGCTGGGAATCAGAAGTGCTCATTCAGTCTCAGAACTCAGTGCTAGAGCAGACAGCAGAGTCCCAGATAAGCTATTGCTTATTTTGTGACATTTTGAGAAACCTGTTTTCCACAGAAAACCACTTAGTGGCTGTTTTAATTTTTACCTATCCTGTCAGGCTCTCCAGTCTATTAAAGGTGCATAAATATTAACAACTTGTTATTTACATTAGAAACATTACCTTTATAGATACCAGTGCTTGTTAAATCATTTATAATGAATAATTTATTCAACCAATTCTGCCCTTCCCTCTGTTTGTTATTCACCTACAAACACACTTTGATTTTTACAAATTTGTTCATTATTCAAATCACTCCAGGCTCTCTCAACAAACATATTTCAGTGTCTCCTTGGCTCACAGCCTATTGTCTCCTACCATATTTTTATCAATTTGCTTCTGTTGTTGCTTGTAGAGTGCAATTGAACATTTAATAGCATATGTGAAACTCATCCTGACTTTAATGAAGATTTACGGGAGAGCTAGGGGGATGCATGCTAATGCTCTGCATGGCATCGTACAGCTATGGGCTGGGAACACTTTTTGGTCAAGTTCTGCATTTTATTGTCACTTGTTGGGAACATAAGAATCACTGGAGTTCTGCAACAATGGTCTCTGGTTATGAACAAGTAAGGTAAGATTTAGGTATCCCTAAACTGTGTGGCAGCACTGTGTGGCATAACTGGAGAAACTGGGATTTCAGGGGACTGTGTTCAGCTGTCCATCTGTTTCTGTGCAGAATTGCATCCCTCTGTGCCTCTGTTTTATCTTGCATAAATTGTATCAGTGTTGCTGGAGTTAGATCTTGCTTTACAGTTGTCCCAAGGACTGTAAATGCTGCTCAACTAGAGGCCTGTACATGAAGTTGCTTCTCCTGAGCTGCTTCCCCGTAGAGAGAATTGAGAGAAGTTTTCTCCATGGATTTGGGCAATCTGGTCTTGGAACTGCTCCTCTGAGACACCTCTAAGGTGCCCCCTCACTCCCTGGTAGAGGAGTCCTAGGAAAGCTGCTGACTCATCCCTTGAGTAAAAGGCCTGGAGAAATGCTGCTAGGCTTTTATGAAGAGAAAATAGTTTGGAAAATAGTGTGATATATTTGTTTCCAGTCCAAATACTTTGATCTTTGAGATAAGAAAAGAGGAAATGTTCTTTTTGCTTTCAACTCAGTTCTTGACTATTCATCTTATAGTTTATTTTGGAGGCACTTCTGAGAAGCTGCTACCTGCACAGTGGGGAGAAAAAATAAAAAGTTTTCAAAATAATATAGACAAAATGAAGCGAGTAGCAACACATTCATTTGTGATTTTGAGTCTGCAAATACCGAAAATAAATGATTGTAACAGATCATTAATTAAATTTGGTGAAAATGTTTGACCAAAAAAAATCCTACTGCAAACAATAGTTCACTAAAAAAACCTTCAAAATATTCTGTGCAGGTTACATTACTCTCCATTATAGCTTGGTCTCTCAATATCTTTTTTTTTTTTTTCCTTTGCCCCTAGAGGAAAGGGCAGACAGAAGCTATAGAAAAAAGTTTTTCAAATTGAAAAACAGAAATGGAAGATGTAAAGCATCAAAGCTTCTCCTCTTCCATCTTTTCAGCTAGAAAAATATGATAAATGGCCTGAATGAAAAAAATAGCTGTTGTCTTCTTAATTTCTCATATTTTTCCACATAAAAAGTTAAAATGTGATAGTATTTTCCCTTTACTTCTGCTGTTCTCTTTTTTCTTGCTTTTTCACTAAACTCAGATAATAATATACAGGCATTTCCTTTCCCTCTCCAGCCAAGTGTCAGTCAAATATGATATTCTACTTAAGGGTGACATCGACTCGGCTATCTACCACGCAGATGCATAGTCCCCATGGGCATAAGTATCCTTGGTATCTTCTGATGGCACTGCAGGCTTTTTGCAATAAAAAATAAGCATTACCTCTCTGTGAGGAACTCCTTGTTCACCAGGAGAAAGGAGGCAATCCTCAGCATTCCTGCAATGGTTTCGGACTCACCATTATTTACTTAAACAAAAACCCCAGCGCTTCTCAGGTCACATCTGAACCTGGGCTCCCTCCTGCCCGAAGTTCAGGCCTGTCTGTACCAGGTATCTGGACTGGCCCATTATGCAGGTGAAGGGCAATTCTGACATTTTTCCAGAGACTGGGATCCAAAGTTCAGCCAAGCACTGGAGGAGCAGCAGCTTCCAGGCACTTCAGGGCTCAACACTGCAATCCTGATCCAAGTTGGGATTCTCACCTCATCTCAGGCTACGACAGCCTATAGCATCCGAACCTGTGTTTTTTAAGACTCTTGTCTCCAATTAAAACGATAGTGAGGTAGGAAGAGGACGAGAGGCTACAGAGTATAACTGTCTTCTAATGTAGTTGGGGATGAGCAAATGAAAGAAGCACAAGTGAGCAGCTCTAGTAATTACTCATTTTCTATTATTCTCTACTTTAATTTCTGCCTTTTCCACACTCTCTCACTGTATGAGTCAGCTGGTGTTCCAGCCTAAGGACATCAGGCCTTATTTTGCCTTCCAGTCACTTTTGTCTATTCCTGAGTGGTCAATGGCAACTCAGGTCCTGCCTTTGCAGTGGAGAAGATGGCCAAGATGGCTCAGCTTCCTTCCAGGATATCGGGAAGCAGGAAGAAAGGCTTGTCCAGGGGCTTGGCTCCCTCTCCTGGCTGGCTCTGCAGCAACCTAAAATGGTATTTTAGCCCTTAAAAATGTCAGTGTTTACTTACTGCCTATGCACCACTGAAACACGAAAGAAAAATGTTCAAGTAATGAGACTCTGGATTAAAAACAAAAGTGNAAAAAAAAAAAAAAGTGGGAAAATTAAAGAATATATATATACACGGTTCCTTAAACCAAATCATCACATCTTGGATACAAATTATTNTGTCCAGGGGCTTGGCTCCCTCTCCTGGCTGGCTCTGCAGCAACCTAAAATGGTATTTTAGCCCTTAAAAATGTCAGTGTTTACTTAGTGCCCATGCACCATTGAAATATGAAAGAAAAATGTTCAGATAATGAGACTCTGGATTAAAAACAAAAGTGGAAAATTTATATATATATATATATATATATATACACAGTTACTTAAACCAAAATCACCACATCTTGGATGCAAATTATTTGAAAACATTTCCCTCCTGCCCAGACTTCTCGAATACAACATATGTATGAGAAATGGTGCTTTTTAATATTGCTTGTGTTTTTTTCTGGATTACCCTTTCCAAGCTCTAGACTTCTCCTTAGGAAGTGTCCCAGTGAAGGCCGTGTGTTGTCCTCAGGCAGTGGTAGCATTCCCCCTACCTGCTAATTGCTTTATTTGTCCTCGCTGCTTCCGCCCCTCATCAACAAAGGCTTTAGCATAAAGGGCAATGAGGTAGAACATGACAAGAGAGGGGGAGCCAGAGCAGTGAATACTTCTGTAATTACCCAGTAGCCTGGAGTAGCTCTTCTCAAATCAATTATGTAGCCTGCATTGCCTAAAACTCTGAGGACAGAGCCCCCGGGTTTAATTTGCCTATGGAGCCCAGTTTTAGAAATAACGGGCAAAGTTCTTGCTTCATTACCAGTTGCCTCGTACCAAGATTCACATAGTTCTTTCCTTAGCTGTTATTTTTATCCACTTAGTGTATTAATAATACATTGCGCTTAGCACACCTACAAACCAATCATTGCAAATTGCTTTGCGAACATTAACAAATTAGGCTTCGTGTTATCCTTTTGAAAAATAGTAACATGTTCCTTATGAATCCGAGGCAGAGGATGTAACAGAAAGTGAGTAGAAAAAGCAGTGAGAAAAAACCTTCATAAAATTTTGATGAATTGTAGTCATAAAGTAAATTATCAGATGAGCTAAGAGATAAATTCAACAATTAACATATTCAGCCCCAAACTCCACATTTATTCTGTGTTTACAGCACTCTTTTGTACCATAGTATGTTCTTTTGGGGGAAGGAGGCAGGTTCTTTTTAACCTGCATAAACCTAACCTACCTTCTTTATAGGACACTGAATCAAAAGGTACTTCCAAAGGACTGTCAAAGTTTGGAGCAGAAGGGAATAATTTGGGCTGGAGTCTTATTCTTGTCATAAATGAACTTACGTTATGAGCAACCAGAATATCTTTCGTTTTATTTAAGCTGAGACTTCATCCATGCTGTAGAGCAAGGAAGAAAATATTCTAAAGATATATTTAAAAAGAAATATTATAGCCATGCCTGAAAGAAGGACAAATACGCAGAAGGCAGAAAGACTGTTAATAAAGCCATTTAAGTAACCTGTTGTTCAGTTGAACTGTGTGTGCAATAGTGGAGATGAAGGGCTGGGGGAAAAGAATCCAAAATTTTGTTTAACTAAAACACTTTTTCTTTTAGCAAGAAAACATGTTCAGAATCTTCTAGTTAAAAATATCAACTCTATATCCATTCACAAAATCTTTTTGATCATCCTGAGTGTGCATTTCTCAGTGAAGTAGGTTTATCTGAAAATGTGTGTCTGGCCCTCGCTGTAACCTTAGCTGCATAACCTGTAATAGAATAACTATAGCTATAGAAAGACTTTTGTTCTTTTTGGCACAGCTGATCAATTAGATGCATAGGATGGAGTTACAAAAGCTCTCACAGTTTGCAGGAGTTGCTTTCTGTTTACCCAGGCCTTTGTAAACAGGACATGCTGGAAATGATGTTAGAATGAATGAATGAAGCATCATTTGAAAACTGAATTCTTAATCTGTATGTCATAGCTGCTAATGCCCTCAGTTGCAACTGTTTTTCCATTGAATTTTGATGCCACAGAAATGCACGGGAAGGGCCTGTCCTTGCTTCAGTTTCACTAACTGGGGAAAATAAAGGAAATGGTTTTACACCTGTTTTATACATAGGGAGCCCAAGCACAGAGAAGCAAGATTTTTATCCTTCTCCAATTGAGGCCAATTTTTCGAAAAGCTTTATACATTATACACTATTTTTTATCATTTCCCCATCACTACATGATCTTTCCATCAGCATCGCTTGTTGGTCATAAGTAACTCACATAAAATTGCTCCAGAGGTCACTGGGGGAACCAGGATCTGCAACTTGCTTGTCTGTAATGCCACTCAATGCCCACCTCTGGACTAGGAGTGGTTATAGACCCTCATCCAAAATCTGTGTCAGATTCAAAAGCATCTTTCAAAAGCAGCTTCAGATGAAGCAGGAAGAGCCAGGGCAATCCTTATGGAATAACCTGCTGTGTGCGAGGGGAGGAAGCCCCATTTCAAGTCTGTGTTCTCTCAGAAACCCCGGGGATCCCATGGAGAGCATTTAATCAACAGAAAAGTGAGCCAGTAAACCTTAGGACATTTGTTCCTAAGCAAGCTGGGTGCTGGTAAAATATTATGGGGGGCAAAAGCAAAACCTGTAGTTAACTGTTCATGCCCACGAGTTTGGTTGCTGGAGGGCAGGGCTCGTGGTGCAGTGTCACCTCCTCCATTTGGGTCTCTATTTGGGTTCTTTGTTAGGAGTGTTAAAATTCACAAAGAAAATAGAAATGCCTTATCATCAAGATATTCTTTGGTCACATTAACCCTGATTGTAATTCCCAGACAGTCAAGAGAGCGAGGAATAATTGTCACTTGCGAGGAGACAGTGTTTCACGGTGATACAGAAATTAGTCCTTTAGGGATTTCCAGGAAAACAATTGGTGCAGTGTGGTGTCCAGCTACGTCTCCACACACTGGCAATGTGTTTCCGAAGGCCCTAACACATTAAGGCCTGAACAAGGCTTCTCTCTTATCTTAGTGTGGCAACTAAATGGCATTCTTACGGTATTAACTTTCTGCCACTTCCAGCTCAAGATGCAACCTAGAGGCAAGAGCTTTTCTATCTCCCATCAGTTCCCTGAACTAGTCACTCTCAAGGCACATATTATTTTTGTGTCCTAAGTTTGCAGTGCACTACTGAAAAAAGATGGACTTTTAGAAATACTCTTTCCAATAAGAATATTTCTGTCATCAGAGCTACTACAACTTAGTTTCCAGAAACTTTGAATGCAAAAGAGATGGAGCCGTCATCTGCAGGCTGTAGGTAGGTGCACTGTAGGATTTTCTCTCCCATGTTTAGCTACCAGCATTTAAACTGAGTGCAGTATTTGCAAATTAACAAGGCTAAAAAAATAAATCTGTCTCTTTAAAGAGGTGGATTTCTTTTATCTCCACAGTGCATGCCCACAGTTATAACTCCCCCTCCCTGAAATCACCGTCACCCTGAAAAAAAAGAAAGAAAGAAAGAAAGAAAAAAAAAGATTGATTTCTAAAACTTCCCAGCTATTGTCATGGTGCACAATCTGCACTGACAGACACGGGGCCGCGTCACGGTGATCACAGGCTCGCACAACAGCTGGCAGCCCCGCTCGCCCGCCCGCGGCCACAGCTGGAGGGAGGCAACGGCGGCGGCTGCAGCGCCCGTGCTGTGGGCAAGCAACTTGCCAAAGCGCACTTGGTTTTAATCCACAGGGTCACCTGTTATGCATCCAAAACGCAGGAGAACAAATAGAACTAGGCTATTAAATAGGAAGTTAGATTTTTCATTGACGCACATGATTTGGATTTTTGTTTGTTTGTTTGCTTCACTCATGCAGTTGTTACTCTGCCTCCTGTGCTCTGTGTAGGGGGTCTTTTTCCCTTGAATATCAGACCCGGCAGGTAGCAGTAGCCAGGGAGGGTCTGCTGCTGAGGGGGGCACTTTTCCCCCTTGTTTCGTAGCCTTATAGCTCGGAATGAACGAAAGTTGCACGCAGGGAGGGAAGAGCTGCCGAGCACACTGGGGAAAAGCATCTCAATCACTGCAGAGAGATGCCTGAAGTGCCTCCCTTTGCCCAAATCTCTTACCTTGGAGGGCTGTTTCTTTTTTTTTTTTTTTAAGAGCTTGGTGAGGGGACCAAAAAATGCTGCCCTTAATTAATGGAAGTCCCGCTGGAGCTGCGGGCCGAGGTTTGGCTCTCAAGGCGCTGGCCTCCCCCTGCGCCTCTCCTGGGTGTAATGAGAGAGCTCGGCTTCATTACTGGCAGCTGAGGGGAAGGGTCAGCGGGGATGGATTTGCAGGGCCCTCATTGAGGGATCACTCCATGCTGAGAGGAGCTGGCCGTGCTCTTGGACACCTGGTCATTAACATTGCTAATTAGCGGCCATTAATCAGGGCCCTGGGTTTTTTGTTGTGTGTCACCGGCTCAGAGGGACCAAGTGAATAAGAAGATTGTTTCATTACCTCCACAAGAGGTGCACTGAAAGCCGTTCCCATCAGCTCAAGATGAGCTGAATTAAGGGGAAGGTTAGACAACAATTTAAGATGAGCTGCCGAGGGGGAGCCGGGGGACCTGAGCTGTCCTCTGAGAGGAAAAGCGGTCACCTATAATTAATGAAATCTTCCACGACCGAACTCTAATCACCGTGTGAGCTTCCCACCAAAAAACTGAGCGTTTGCATCTGGAGGGCTCTGGTGTATCTGTGTGTGGAGTTCTGACCTCAGGATGTTTTAATTCAATGTAATTTTATCAACATATATAAAAAATATGTATATATACATATAAAGGTATATCTAAGGGTATATTGTGTTTAGAAATATTTGTATTTTCCATGCTGTGATTGTGAAAGCACAGGAGGAAAAAAAAAGGAATTGATTTTTTCAGATGCAGAATAATTCAAAGAAGTTCTGTTTTGGCATGTTATGAATGACATGGGAAAAATTATAGTTCTTGGTGTACATAGGAAAAAGTAAAGAATTTAATTAGCAACCAGCCTGTTAAAATGGCATGTTCTCTAATGCTCTATTGTCTAACTTTGGTGGAACAGGTGCCTAATTTTCCTAATGGGATACATTTTAATTGACAAAGTAGTCTGATTGCTTTACACAAGTTTTCAGTTTCTTGCTCCGTTTTAATATAAAAAACTCTTTATTTCTGCAAACTCAGATGCCCTCAAGAAGGTAATTAGAAGCAGGTTTTATCTGCCTGTCGTTTTTTTTATAGACCGCTTTTTGATTTCAAAAACCAACTAACCAAAAGCTTGATTTGTTCTGCTCGTGTGTGAGAGCCAGTAACTTTTGGTCATATGCACCGAGCATTTCAATCGAGTTGTTTGCATATCCATTCATTTTGGAAAGACTCTCAAAATGGATTACAAACATTTAATTGTAAGAGGAATAAAATAATTAAGGAAGGACAAGTGGAAGTTAAAAATATGCTGAAGGATTCACAACAGTTATTGGATCATTCTCATCACGGGCATAAATTCCTTCTTGTAGTTTCAAAGGAGTTTATTCCTCCGACTGCCTTTCAGAACAGCAAGTAAAACTATGTTTCCTAAGCATTTGATTCTCTTTGTAAATCTGCGAGATTGGTTAAAAATGTCCATAAAACTACTCTTTGGAGCATTTCAGCTGGGCTGGAATTCTATAATATCATTTCTGGGACTTCATGGGAAAGTTGAAGGCTCAAGGGGAAATTATACAATGAACAGCTGAGAAAAAGTTGCATTCTGGCACAGAATCATGCAAATGGGGCACATTCTTCAGTTTTCTCATGACGGATTGTCTCTGAAACTACTGAGCCAAGTTGCTGAAATGCTAATGAAGGAGAAGCATCAATGAGCAGTGTCATCCTGGGGGCTTCTGAAGGGGACAGAGTAGGAGACGGAGAGGGAGGAGGTGAGGGGGAAGGAAGGAAGGAAGAAAGAATGAAAAGAAACAGGGCAGGAGGAGTTTCAAATATTGGGGCTGCCCACTCGTACAATTAAAGAGAGGGGGGAAAATAGAGCCATGATGAACTCGATGAGAAAGCCCCTCTTGGCTAATAAAAGTACATAAAAGTCCTTGTAAGCCACCGGGCTGGTTTAGGGTGGGGGAAAAGAGCATGGGCGCTGCTAAGGTTGGGGGTCACCCTTCTGTATGATGTGCGGATGAGGGGAGTACAGAAAGAACAATGTCCTAGTACCAAAATATGGGGAAAGGGCAGTTAGTAAAAGGCCTTAATTTGACTCTGGAAATTGCTGATTTTGAAATTTAAAAAAAAAAATCTGATTTTTTTTAATGGCAGAGATTTTGAGCACTTCTACTTATTAAGAAAAGCCATTACCTGTCCCCCGCAATAGGCAACCGTCCTTTACATCTGGATGCCTCAAAGCTCAGCTCTGAATGTTCCCTAAAATATGGGACCTAAAAATATTAGGTCTTCAAACAAATTTATATTAAATACTACCCTTCATCTAGAACCAGACTCCAAACTGTTCCATTCTCATTTAGACTTCAGTATAAATGGCCAGAGATCTCAGCAAGCTGGTCCTGTACTATTTTGAACATCTGGCTGGTAGTCACTTATGGTAGGTGTCCCCATAGGAGCTGCCGGGTGCTAAACACTTTAAATACAGCCCTTAGCACTCTGGATATAGTATGCGTTATTCAAGCTTCCATAGTGTTTTGAAAAACTGGCAACAGCAGAGAAACAACATCTAGTTATCTGCTCTTTGTGTTAATTACTGGTGAGAATAGAAAATTAGTAGGTGTTAATAAATGTGCATGTAGACAAGGGAGGGAACCAGTCTCAAAGTCTGGATTAGCATGAAGCAGGACTATGCAATGGATCTGTCACTGGACTGGCAGTCTAAAGACCTTGGTATTGACCTCTGGCAAGTATTCATTTCACAAAGTGATTTTTACGTGTACCTGTAGCACTACTAGAGCATCTAACCATCCAAGGCACAGACAAGGATTTGTGCAAGCTCGGGATAAGGATGGTTAACCTTGTGCTGTAGTTACCGTAGGGAGCAGCAGGGAGATGCAGGCAAAGCACCTGTCTGGTCTCCTGGCATCGTGTCGGATAGAGGTGTCAGCACTAGGTAGCCTGATCTTTGCCCAGTCTTTCAGTTTTCTGGGAGGGATTCAAAGAAGAGTTTTGACAAGGTCATGGTTTGCAGATGGTTACAGAGAACCCTCCTAAGTGAAAGGCCTGGCCCAAAGGTACTTTTCTTTGAAATCATCACACAAAGGACCAGGCTTGACCTGGCCATTTGATACTTAGTGAGAGAACGATATGGAGGAAAGGGACCGGCTATGGCGGCAGCACCTCAGGTGACTAAACTTCTTCGGGTAACAGGCACTGACACCCTGGGGGCAAGTTAGAGGAGGGAAGAGAGGCCAACCGCATGTAATCCACATGGGCACCCAACTTCAGCTGCTGCTACTCTGCACACACTGGCATGTAAGGCCGTTCTTACTCCAAAGAGGTTAACAAGATGAATGTAATTAATGTGGTTATGGATCCCTTCTGTCCGTCCCAGCAGTATTGCTGTAATTCCTTCCATCTTGGTCAACTCCTGCCTTTCCAGCGTGAAGCACCATGCTCCTGTGCAGTGGAGTCACAAAACGAGAGGCAGGGCCTGCTCCCGCTTCCAAGGGCCTCTGCATCCTCCCGGTCACCGCGGGCATCTCGCACTGGTACCCATCCTGCTCCCAGATGGAGTCCCCATCTCACAGACCCTTGGGAACCAGCTGTATCCAACCTAACGTTTACCCAACTCTCTAAAATATTTTCCCTACCCCTGCAGGTGATGTGGGATTGAGAATGCTGCTTGTGCTGCTGCTTTGTTTGCCTGGTTTCTCAGGTCCATACGGTAACTTCCTGATTTGCTGTGGAAGGATTGTGGTCGCAGCTCATCTGCGCTGTCAAATAAAAAGCTGGTAAGTGCTGGGATGAAAATATGAGTTCTTTTCTGTTGGATGGTCGTATAGTTCTGTAACTACTGGAAAGTATGTGTGCACTGGGAGGGGGAGACAGAGAAAAGCTCTCTGGGTTTTATTGCTTTGATTTGAATAAAAAAAGAGATTCCTCTATAAGAGCTGGAGGTTCTTGGGTACTTAAGGAGGTTTTACGATGTTCTACCCAAGCAGCACTGAAACAGTAAACAAATGAATTATAGCAAAGTAACCTGAATGCAGGATAGGTGATTACAGCACAAAGCAGACCGGAATAGAAACGTATCCGTACATAAACAAACACAGATGAATAAGAAAAGCCTGAAAGCCCTAGTCAGGCCAGAGCCTGTGTCCAGCAAGAAGGATTTCTAATAGCACCCAAAGTTTTGATTGTGGCTAATCAAAAAAAGTTTAAACCTAGTTCTGCTCTCAAATTGATATTTTCCAAAGTCTGAAGGTATTCGAAATCAGTTTTTTTTTGTTCAAAGGGTCATCTCAAATGCTATTTGGAGTTAGGAGATGCTAAAATGCGCTGACAGCCCCTAACATGCCTTATTGTGCTCCAGTGCTCCCGCTCATACGGTACAGTCATGGGGACCACCCACAGCTCGTAATGTCCATTATGGAAAATTGCACTGGCTGCTCTAGCTAGGCATAATTGGATGGGCAAGAAATTAAGTTTTCCAGCTTTCAGACCTGTTTACTTGATCTGTTTTAATTTTAGTTGAGATGGAATAATGTGTTTCTCAAGGAAATGTTCAGGCATTTTCATTTTTTAGCCTAATAAATCTCGTCTTCTAGAACGTCTCTAAGATGTCTGCATTTCTAACAGCAACTCTCTTGGCATTAGAGATGAAATTCTTGTCAGTTGGACAGCTAACAACACTTACGCTGAACTGGCTGAAAGTTTTACATGAGCCGATGTGGGGGTTTTCCCGCATACCATTTGACCTGCTCACTCCCACTCTGCCGGGCAGCAATTTACTTCTTCTGACATATGCTTAATGCAAGTCCTGGTGTGCTGGTGTCACCTTGAATTACTCTTATTTTGAAAGCTTGCGGACATCCCCGTTGCCCCCCTGGGAACAGCACTTCTGGCTCGACCGCTGAGAAGCCGTCCTGGAGTGTGTTTACTTTGCTCCAAGTCCAGCAGCTCCTTGGGCTGAAACTTGAGAGGACACTGCCCAGGGCATTGCTGAAAACAAACTGGACCTCAGCCATGCAACTGCCTAGGCAACGTTCGAGCGCCCGTAGCATCCTCAGGGCTGTTATGTTCATTCAGGCAAGTGTCCATTTATGGGACAATGTAATAATAGTGAGGGTTTGCACCAGCCTAGTTTGTTTTAGATTAATTATTGTCTTAGGGCTCTTACAAATAACACTGTATATTTGGCCTGCAAATTGCAGCCTGGTTTTTATGCCGTATCGATTCTGGTGTGCTTGGAAAAGCCAAAACGAAAAAAAAAAGGTGTGAAACTCAACATCCTGACATATGGGCTGTGGCCTGTGAGGAGCAGGTGTCCCCAGAGTGCACCAAGGCTTTGGCTGCTCCCCATTGCTAGGATGATCCTCTGCCATCACAGATCGCAGGGCACAGATTAAATCAGCCATAGATTGTTTTTATTTATAACCAGGTGTAATTTTTTGTAATGGCAGTGTAATACACAGTTTTGATGGCTTTGCTTACCAGATCTTGCCAAGGTCTTGGTAAGTTACTGCACAGCTGCAGCATAAACACAAAACCTCAGGACTGCCTATTTTTGCAAAGATCACACAGTTATCATTCATGTGCTGGCACATATGACAATGTTAAAGCAAATTGAAAGCATTTGGAGAAACATGTTGCTGAGTATTTTTGTAAATAACTCCACTAAATAATGCCAGTAATTGCATCTTCCCTTCAGTCCCCTCGGCCAAGAGGCACGTTTGTCCGCTCAGACCCAGGTGTGTTACCCAGCAGAAACTTGTCTTGTTTTTCACTACTGCCCAGGGCTTCACTGAGTGGGAACTTGTGTTTATTTCATGGCACCTGCATCAGGCTTTCTGCTGCTGAAGTGAGGGTCACAGTTTCTGGGCTTTTGCAGTGTCAGCACCACAAAATCTGTTTGAGTTACTAAAAATAATAATGTTAGCAAACTGACTTTTGTTCATTTATATTCTGGCTTGAAAATTCAACTGTAAAAAAGCATAAACTCATTAAGGCTTAATCTAAAACAAAACTTGGAAGCCAAATGTTCAGCCTTTTCTTTCTGTAAATCATATGGTCCTATTAGACAGAGATACCACATTAAGGGTGCAAGTGACAGACAACACATCATAGGAACTGTATTCCCTCTGAACTGAAGGGAAAAGAAGTGTGTATTTACCAGTAATTAACATTTTAACTAATGTTTATTGAAATTCATAATGTGATAAGAAAAAAATCCTGGATTACAGGGCAGAGCAATTACTTTAAAAGCTACTCAAAAGTTGTCCAGAGATAAATAATAATAATAATAATGACAATAAAGATCCCCCCTCCCCAGTGGGAAATGATTGCACAGTAATCCATGCCACTTAGTCTGATATCAGCAAAGGATCCCCTAGACCCGTAATTAGCAATGTAACAAGCAGAGCCTTGAGAAAACAAGCTGGCCCTCAAGACACTAATCTTCATTGCTAGCACCCATCCTACAGGCTTCATCGCAAGGAGTGAATGAGGCCGGCGAGATATTGAAAGGACCTATAGAGCCATCAGGAAAGTTCCCCATGTGCTACTTTGAGTGGCCTTCAAGAGGGTAAAAGGAGAAGTAGGAGGGGGGAAATAGTTGTGTCCCTCCGGCCCCCAAAGAACGAAAAAGAAAGGGAAAGAATCCAAGTTGCTTCTGCAGAAGCTGCCTAGCGACACACAACTAATTAATATGCCCGGTCCCCTGTTTGCAGATCTTGTTATCAGTAAAAATAATAATAAAACGAGCCCTCGCAGTCTGGATATCTGCAATTACAGTGTGAATTGCATGAGAGGATTATATGAAGTGCTCTTGGCGTGGAGGGTGGGGGACCAAGGCGCTTCAACTTGAGAGCAGCAAGCAGCTGCTTTGGGGCTTTGCACCTGCTGCTCACCAGGCTGTTTTCACCTCTAGACGAAAACAGGCTCCGCTCCCTCTTGTCCTCCGTCTCACTCCTTTTCACACAACACAAAAATGTAAAAACAGAAGTTTTTTATTATTATTATTTAAAATAAAGAAAGAAGGAGAGAGAGAAAATCAAATCGTCTTCTTAACCCCTTACAGAAGTTTCAGCGGCGCAACCCAAGGGACGTCTCACGGCAGCGAAGGGGAATCTGGAGATAGAGCCGGGGGCCGACGCGAGAGGCCGGGCAGCTCCATTTTAATGCGGAGGCAGCAGACAGAGCGCGATCGGAGATTGGCAAAGTTTCAATGTAAATCCAGGGGGGCCAGGGGGATGGGGCTGGGAGGAGAAGAAAGGACTCTTTTACTGTTTCATGCTTCTAAGTCCTGCCGATCAGCATAAGCTCAGCTCGACATTCTGGGAATAGCAATGAGGCGCACACAACAATCAAAACACCCTAAATCTGTTTGATGATTCAGACACTTCGTGCATCTGCACCGGCAAACTGGGACTTCAATTAAATAACTTGCAGATTTCCACAGAGGGGGAAAAAAGTCGGGGGAACATGAGGATTTTTAATTAGTAACTCCGAATACAAGCCGTTTTTTTAATTAGGTGTTTGCACTGCCACTTTATTCTTAAAGGGAAATTTGTAAGTGCATGGGATTGTTGTGAGGAGGATCCTGGACAGTTTGTTCCTAACATTTTGTTGCAACCTACATTTGGCCCTAAACAGCTTTTCTTTAGCAAGTGAAATTCAGCTGTAATTCCAAGCAAGCAAGGTGTTCAAACTAAGGAAGAGAATTTTTGAAAGCTTTATTAAACTGATGCATCATCCATAAATATATACACATGTGCATACTGTCCAGGATATATTTTAATATATATTTTATATTTTGCAGCTGTTTTACTGGATTTTGTTTGTTTGTTTGTATGATGTTTTAGGTTACTCTGTGTGGCTTAGTTATATATATACATGATTAAAAAGGGATAATATATGGTTGTAGCAAAGTTGGATGAGATTCCTATGTGGCTTTCCTGCACTGTAGCCACCACTTCTAGTCAGAGTAAACCCCTAATGATTGCAAGCTTCAGAGCCTGAAAAACGATGGGTGAAATCCCGGATCCTTTGAAGTCTTTGAGCGCTTTCTGTTGGCGACTGGGGTCAGGATTCCCTCCCAGATCTGCTCGGCGTGTTCCGCAATGTTCGTGCCTCTCACACACGCACACGCAGGCGCTGTGGGCGCCTCGAGAAATCTTGCCCCAAGTCAGAGGTGTCCCCTCCGCGGCAAGTCATGATTTTGGAGCCTCAGGAAAGAGATCTAGTCTTTTGAGTAAAGTATCCACCGAGTGACACTAGAATGGAGACACTTCTGTGTTAATTTTTTGAATAAGATTAAGAAAAAAAAAAGAAGCTGAGCCAATAATGTATTTTTGAATCTTTGTCTGTTGGCTCTTTGGCTATATTTGTTTTGACAAAACATTTGCAATGATGGGGAAGAGTTGAAAGGTCGGGCCTTTTTTCCCCTTCTTTTCCTTCCAGAGGTGCGGCATCAAGATCATATAAAGAAGGTCCGTGATCATTTATCCAAATGCAAACAAATCTAAGTATGAGGATTTACTACAGACTGACTTTCTTTTAAAAAAAAAATATTTCATGTGTTAATACAAAGACTATTTAGCAAAAGTAGAATGCCAGGATTTGCATATGAATAGACACCTAAAGATCAACGAGATCAACTCATTAGGGCCTGAACATCTAAACACAGGAAAGTCAAAGAGGCCAGAGCTCAAGAGCCGGACTCAGGAGATTCCCAGTGACTAATCTAAGCCTAGCTGGTAGTTTTTAACTTACTGGTTTGGTTTGGTTTGTTTTTTTTGCCTTGAAAGAAAAAAAGAAAAAAAGAAAAAAAGGAAAAAAAATGCTTTACCTCAAATTAAAGCTCAGTCCAAAGGAAAACTAATCTATCAGTTATGTCTGGGATTCAGTTTCTTCCTTTGCCACAAATTTTCTTCATGATATCGGACAAGTCATTTAGGAGGGGATTCATCTCATCTAGCATTAGCTGTCTTGTAGGGAGAGGTGGTGCCA
Organism: Crypturellus undulatus; assembly: GCA_013389825.1. Taxonomy (NCBI): domain Eukaryota; kingdom Metazoa; phylum Chordata; class Aves; order Tinamiformes; family Tinamidae; genus Crypturellus; species Crypturellus undulatus. The sequence continues at coordinate 22,282 of VWPW01014091.1, read as the reverse complement.
TCGGGGTCCCCTTTGCTATCAGGGTGAGCAACCAGGCACTTCCCAAAGGGCTGATCATCCTCTCTGTAGCATCCCATCCCAGGATGGTGTCTCAGTTTCTGTCTGCAGGTGCTTATCTCTTCATCATGACTATGACAAGAGTCTCTCTGACCAGTTCAGACTAAAATGAGTATGGACTCCTATCTGCCCCACTTCATCATCTGCAAAATAGGGATTAAACCATTAATTCTACCTCTCTGTTTCACGGTCGGTTTAGGAAGTGGAATATCTTAAAAAACATGAGATGTTCAGATATTAAAATAGTCATATGGATGCCATAAAAAGATAAGGTCCTGATCCAGTATCTGTGGCAACCAAGGGAATCTCTCCTCTGGCCTTTTGTGGGTATTAGATCAATCAATCCCCAGTGACATTATCCATTCAGTGCAGAGTAAGTGAAGGTATGGCCAGAATTTTTCCACCGGCAGAGAAGGGAGAGGGTATGGGAAAGCCCTGACCTTATTCTATGCTTGAATAGTAGGAAGAGGGAAAGCACAAACAGGCTTTCAGAGCTGCCTACAGGATTTGGACACATCAGCTTATTAATGTTAGCGGAAATTGGGCATCCACATCTCTGGAAATTTCAGCCTCTGCATTTACAACACAAAAAGCGCCTGACCACAGAGGAGATATTTCCCTAATCTTGGCACCACCTCAGATTTTTGTTTGAACTTCCTTGGATTAGACCTTTAGCAAACGGCACTGCTTGGCCCTTGCAGGAAGGACACGTTCACTCCTCATCCAGCCCCAGCTACAGTAGCCTGGTGTCGGGGCAGCATATTCTCATGGACAGATCCTGAACTGGTCATTAAATCCGTCTTTTGACCTTGGGCAAGTCACTTAACCTCAGTTTCCTCCGACTGTAAAATGTAGATAAAATATTCCCTGCCTCACGGCAGTGTTGGGAAGATTAACAGTTAGGCATTGTTCCGGGTGCCTTGAATAAGCGCGCTGAGTGCATGCAGAGTACTGTTTCTATTGGATACTGCTTTTTCTTTCTACATACAGAAGGGCTGACTTTTAAACTGGCAAGAAGCCCAGGCCCGTGACTAGTGGTGTGCCCCATTTGAATGCACAATAACTACAGTTGCATGCACAAATTGGGTATCCGTGCATGGAAACTGGACACACAGTTGTTTACAGAACAGAAGGGTTCCTCTCTTGCACTCGCTTGGAAAACTCAAGTACTCCATTTATTAAGTAGAAAAAGCAATGCCACCATCCGTGCAGGATCAGGCAGTCTCTAGGCAGCATTTTAAACAGGTTAAAACAGCATAATATCGTCCCCTTTGGAGACTGTAGGGTGAACGCTTTATGTTGACCAGAGTTAGAATTTCACAGCGATTCTGCCACTCTTGCTGGCCGCTTTTGTTTCAATATCCCGGGTGAGACTCTTCTGGTGAAGCTGGGAAAAGGAAGAACCTGCAGGAATTCTGCTCAGTGTGCGTAAGCCAATACTGAAGTAAGTGGTGTAAATGCAGTTATCCCAACATAAAACTGGATTTGGCTGCGGATGGAAGCAAGCTTTTCCATCTGCTTTCCCATCACCTACAGCTTCAGGGACATCCCTGTCCCAAAAGTGTCCCACTTCCAGGAGCCTTCCCTTGCCTACGCATGGCCCATGCTCTGGTCCCATTAGCAGCAGGAATAAATAATAATAAACTCTCACACCCCGGTACACTAGAAGGAGATGATATGCAGGGACTGCTACTCAGTGTCAGGCTTCATTGCTTTATTTGTGGGGAAGAAACAGCCATGATTCCAGTCTGCACTGGTCCCTCTTCAGGGTGGGTGAGCAGCATCAGCTTAGGATGTCCCCATCGCTACGGCTTATCTGCTTTAAGCAGTAATACACTAATTTACTACTGTGGTAGGAATGATTGAAATATTTAGACATAATGGAGGAAGTTTAATAGGGTCTACTGAGAAACCCAGGTGTTTAGATCAGCTTAAAAATAATAACCTTGTCCCCTGCTGAGCACTTTCTTTTCACAATAAGCTCAGCTTTTATTCTTAACCATAAAGACTACCTCAGACAGGAAATTATTCACGTGATTGGTCTTTACAAGTAGCGGAGGGTTTAAACTCGGGGCTGGAGAGGTCATTAGTGGACAGCCATGTGATTAACCTTTGCTTGCCCGTTTCTTTTCACACTTTGTTAACAGCTCCCATTATTGCCCTTCTGTGTCTCAAGGAAGTAGTTTATTGACAGTATTAAAAATACATAGCTACAAATTCCAAAGAGCCCATCCTTGCGTAAAACCTCCTGTAATTTCTAAGCAGATGATATACATGGGACAGAGCTCCTCGATTTCTCCTGAAAGGGAAACCAGAACTAAATTTGCCCATTAACACTGGATTTGGGTTAACATCTGTTGTTTTGCCCATTGCACGTCCTATTCCCCAGTCGGTCTCAGAAAGTTTTATACAGCATGAAAGCTAAGGTTCAGTTAAAACAGTTGTAGTGGTTGTCTTAACTTACCACAGTTTAGTGGGAGTCATGCCAGGTGTTTAGTATCCTTTTGACTGAAGATAGGCATCCAAATGACTGTGCAATCTTGCAAAATGACGCTGTTCGCACTTTCAATGCCATTTTGGTTTAGAAATAATTTCTCTGATTGATTTAGAAATAGTGTGCTATGTGTTTGTTCTCAAAGGCAAAGGGAAACCATTCCCCTTTACTCGGCATTGCGCTGCATGTACTCCCAGTGCTCTCGTGGGTGGAGAGCAGTGTGTGTTGCCCTGTCCTCGTACAGACACGTGGGACACGATCCCCTTCTTGTCACACACACGTGCACCCAGAGAGCCTCATAGCGGGGCAGGATCCCTTCCTGCAGTCAAAGAAACCCAGCCACGGCAAAAACAAAGCCAAGGCAGAAGTGGCAAAATGAGAGGAATACAAATTCTGTGACAATAATGACAACTGGCAGCATTTTGCACTCATCCAGACTTTGCAAGTGCCCCGTAGAAAATTGATAGTGGAGATTGCAACAGCAACAAAAAAAAAAGCCAAGGCTTGGGGCAGGGAGGGAAGGGAGCCTCTTTTACTTATTTATTTTGCATTGTTGCTGCAGAGTAAGTTCAAGAGGGAGGAGAAAGGGGGAGGTGTTCGATGAGGGCCTTTCCAAAGCGAAAGGGTCTTTTGGGCAGAAAGGAGAGTGTCAAGGCATTTTGACAGAAAGTGACTGAATGTGTCTTTTCTAGTTAACTTCTGTGAACCGCTGGGCAGTTCCACACACAAAGGGGCACTTTCTTGGCAGCTAAGGAAGGAGGGCAAAAGTCGGAGAGGGCAAGAGAGGAAGGCAAAGGGGAACATCAGTTTATGAATGCAAAACTTACAGTAGAATTTTTCTTTATTTTTTTCAAGTTGAACATTTTCGCTGAAGAAAGCCCTCAGGCAGCTGTAACTTCCTCAGTTGGCCCTTATTTGCCAGAAAAATATGAGACTTCAGTGAATTTGCCAGTGCTTCAGGAAGCATCCACCCACAGTATTGCTGTGCCTGAATTCAGCCCTCCGAGGTGCTGAGCTCCGTCAATCCCCATTGAAGTCAGTGGGAGCTGAGGTGCTGAGCACCTAACAAGGTTGAGGTCAAAGCTCAGGGCATCTGCTGCTAGTTTTGACATGCAGATCTGCCGCTCGATGTCTGCTGATGGCCAAGGTGACAGCAGGGAATACGGCCGTGATGATGCCTCTGTGTGAGATGTACCGTGGAGCTCCCTCGGGTACCAGCTGGTGTGGTGGCTACATCACTTACTGCATTACTTGATGACTCAGGTACTCAGACCCCTCTACACTACCTTGCAGATCAGACATACCCAAAGAATTCAACACACCCCTTATCCATCAGTTACTATACTTGGACTTTTGGTTTTTAAGCACAATAAAGTACTTGACTGAAATAAAATATTGGAATTATGAATATTTCCATAAAAATAAAGGCAACAAAAAACACCTTTTTTCCTCCTTACAGTTAACCATTTGACCATTTCTGCATCTAGAAGTAAAAGTCTGACTAGGCATTCCTCTGCAAACACTGATGATCAGAAGCAGAGCAAGGTTTGGGATTTGCTGTGGAAGAACTGAATGGAAAGAAATTCCAGAGAAAAGATGGGATCCATCAGAAAGGTCTGAGGGAATGAAAAAGCTGTAGAATACATAACTCCAGGTACTTACAGAGGAACCTCAGAACAGGCCAAAAGGCAAGAACTGCTTGCAGCTGAGTTCAGTGCCCAAACCCTCTTGTCATTGGCCATTTCCATATAATTTGGTAGAGAGGCAGTTTTGCGAGCAGAGCCACGGTTGTATTTTGTGTTTTAACTTGGAGGGAAAAACTGTGCTTTAACAAAACTCAATTAATTTACCTCGCTGTTTAAAAGCAAAGGAGAATGGAGGTAGAAAAGCCAGATAAGAATTCATCTGGATGCTTTTACTTTTGAACTCTTTATCAGGAAAATGTATCCCATCAGTAGCATAAAAGCACGGTGTCAATGGCTTAGTGACACTGTTAGTGACATTTTAACAGTGAAAAATCTCTCAGCATGTTTTAATAGTTTAGCTGCACTTACTTACAGCCCTGTAATTAAAGCTGTGTTGGAGTCTTGTCACTGAAGTTTATCACTCCACTTTAAAAATTAGCTGCTGGCTAAAATCTGTCGTACAAGGACTTAACATAGGAGCATGTTATAAATAATAATAATGAAAAACTGCTTTGACAGCTTTATAAGATATTACAGTGCTTCAAAAAAATCTGTCAGTTCAGTATTTCTTAGGACCCCCTAAGAAATCTGTTAAACAGCAGCCGATGGCATTCAGGGATTGTGTGGAAGTGTTGGGAGGGAAGACAGGTATCCCAGCTGAGGTGTGTTTCCAAAAGAAGTTATTGCAGGTGTGTTTTATTAACTCCCCTCCTCCTACATTTCTTCTGCAAGGTCAAAGACTTTAAGGTCTGGGTCTCCCTGGTCTGCTTGCACTGTTTAGTTCTGACTGCTGTATAAAGGCAGGGTATGGTTGGATCAGCTCTTGTGTGTGTGTCTGGGTTGCTTTTTGGTATCTTTAAGAAGCAGTAACTGGGCCAAATTTTGGATTCATGAGAGTTTCCAGCAGGATTCTTCTTCCTTTTCCTTGGCAGTGGCTGTGCCAAGGTAGGAATACAGGCTTTAGATTAGAGCAGTCCCTCTCTGATTCACTTTGGGCCCATTGGACTGCCATCGTGGCACACCTCAGTGTTATAAATACAGGGATAATCTAATTTCATGCTTTGATAGCAGGTTTGCTGCTGTACAAAGCTGACCAGAGCAACCACAAAAGCTGCTGCTTCTTTCCTGGCACTGCCCTGTGACTCAGCTTTCCCATTGCAATGCGGCTTTTGCTCTTTTTTTATGTTCTGGTTGTTATATTGATACACCTGCTCTGATTTTTGAAGGGTGACTCAGACTGGAGAGATACACGTTGGGATCTGAGCTTTGTCGCAAGCTTCCTGTGAGATAAAGCAAGTCTCTTCAGCCATCTGTCTGCCTTATTCTTGCTGTAAAAATGAATTGATAACAAGTGGTTTTTGCTTTTGTTTCTTCCCCATTCTTTATTTAAATTGAAGCTTTTAGGAGGATGTATGTTACTACATGTGCTTTTCTTTCATTTTTTAATTGATAGCTCTGGTTCATACTATAGCACTGATAATTTAATATTGTAAAATGAACAAGGCAGCACTTGTTCCAGCCCTGTCTAGGATACCCCATATCACAGCGTGAAGTATTTTATGCAAGAACAGGCGAACAAGCCCTCATACTCCAGTGTGGGTATGGCCATGAAGAAGGGTGAAAGGGCAAGACTAACTTTCATTGCAGTGTTTTATTTTGAAATCCCAAGCTGAATGGTTTGCAGCAACTCACTGGCAAAGGGGAAGAGAGGTGCCAGTGAAGGTTTATACTGCACTCATTCACGTGGTTTTAGTTTTGTGGTTTTTCTGGTTTTTTTTCTGTTCTGGAAATTGCATTTGCAAGTGTATCCAACTGCACCACTGTCTAATGCATTTATGAGATCTTTGTGTGCTTGCAGCTGATGCTGAATATGACTTGCTTTTAATTTCTTAAGATACTAAAAAAAAAAAAAAATATCTCCTGTAATTGGAAGGTCAAAATGCCAGATTAAGCTGAGTAGGATTTCTGTGTTTTGTCCTCCCNAAATTAAAAAAAAAAAAAAAAAAAAAAAATCTCCTGTAATTGGAAGGTCGAAATGCCAGATTAAGCTGAGTAGGAGTTCTGTGTTTTGTCCTCCCAAAGTGCTGCTTTGAGTTCGACAGGGACCTCTTCTCCCCGCCAAGGTCTGTCTATGCCCATGGCACTGCCAGATGTTCGTCCGTCTCTTCCACGCAGCTTTCTCGAGGTGCCTGGTACTCGGGCTGCCAAGACAAAAGGTGATTCAGCCCAGCTTGATGCTCAGTTATACCGAGAACTGAACCACGAGCAGATACCATCAGAACACATTTCACTTGTGACCTTTCACAGCCAATGAATTGGAAGGATTTTCCTTTGCTGTGGATCAAATTTAAAACTACTTCCCAGGAGTGAAAGGTCATCGCATGGAGTCATGATATCCAGTTAAATACAGCTAAATAGAACTCGTTAGCATCACAATGAACGGAGTTATATATTACCTGGTTTGGGAAAGGTCGGAGGGAAGCAGAAGGGGGAAAGGGGCAGAGGAATAGATCCCTCGAACCCTCTTGGAAAAGCATCAAAATAGCAAAGGAAAAGTCAAAAGAGGGAAACTTTACTAAATCTGGCCTTTAAATCTGTTTCTATTTGCCCGCAGTATGAGCAGCCAGCAAAACATGGGAAGTGTTGCATAAAGGATGTATTCTTCTCTTGTTGTGTTTGCATTCAGGCATCAAAGTGAGAATATATTTACCAGCTCTTGGTGGGGCTTTGATCTCCAGATACTGTCAGCAGTGAGGAAAAAGGAAATCCAGTGATCTCACGTGTGAAATCGGATTCCCCCAGAGGAGCAAACTGCAGCCATGGACACTATCTGATTGGCAGAAAGGCCTCGTATATAAGTGGATTCATGACACCTTTTATCCTTGCGGGCCATCTCCATTCTAGGGACTATTTTCTGCTCTCCAGACCTTCCCTGAGGACTTTTTATGTCTTTCTGTGGCTGGTTGTACTTGAGGAAAGTTATTCTCTTCAGGTCCAGTGTGAAAATACATGGCTATTTCTCAGCCCTGACTTCAGGGGATAGGATATGAGTACAGGAGAGATTGGGAATTGCTTTGGGATCCTTGGTGGAGAGGCTGCTGTGCAGACAGGGAGAGTCTGCACCCCAAATGTAGCAACATTGTGTGTTGGACTGAATAGCTGGGTGATCTGTGATGTTTGCTGTTTTGTTTTACCTCTTTCCTGCCAGGCATGGTTGAATCTTTATATTCCATGTTGGTTTTTTATTTCTGAAAGAGGGAAGGGTGGATAAGATCAAAGAGAAGGGCCAACTCCTTTCTTGGTTTTAAATGAAGCTCTATTTGAATTTGCTCTTTTTTGTGTGTGTATATGGGTCCTTTACTTAATATACTCTTCTTTGACTTTTATGTCCTTATTTAAGGCTTAGTGTTCATAATGAGCAAATATGTTATTGCTTTTAGCAGTCACAGTTTGGGGATTTTCTCCTTCTTTAACTCAGAGGGGCTCATTGGGATCTCTGCTCTAGCTCCCCGAGAGAGCTGCACTCAACAAACCTACCCCTTGTCCATACTTGAGGAAAGTCATCTGTTCTTCATGGGCAGACTTCAAGCCTTGAAGTCACCATTCGGCAGCCACAGGTTACATTAGATTTGTTCTCTGGCTGGGTGAGCAGAGAAAGAAAGCAGTGGGATTTTGAGATCTCCTGATGTAAATCAGGTGAACATGGAGATTCCAAAAACTGAAACCAGAGAAATAGCCCTAAAAATGTCTTAAATACTTCCTCCCCACCTATCAAAACACAGGCTGGGAGTAGAAACAACTATATTTATAAATTTATATATATACACATAATCTGCCTTGATTACTAAGGTGCGCTAGTCTTGATGGATACATTTCTTATAAAAATTAAAAAGATAGGACATGGAGTAGTGGCTTGCAGTGTTGCTAAATGTGATGTAGGCAAATGAAAAGGGGGAATTTCCCTCCCGAAGGGAAAACTCGGCATGAACAATTCATTGGAGATGTTGTGATTGACTGCACAGTCCAGCTCTGGAGCTCAAACAAGGTGTCTGGAGGGGTTAAAATAACCATAAAGACAGGCCTAGGCAATAAAAATATTTTGAGTTACTGAAGTAAATCTTAAATAAGAGGACCGATGGCAGATGTTCATGATGTGCTTAATGGGACCTAAATGCAGCGACCTCAGTCACCCACCCAAACAGATGGTTGTGCTTCAGGCCAGGCTTTCCTGCAGCCTCTCTGCACATGGGGCTCTCCCAAAACTCCTGGAGGCAGCCCTGGTCTCCGGCTGTACCCGTGCTCCCCATTCAGGTGGTGCAGCTGCATCTGGAGCCCCCGGAGCAATAGCCCACACCTGCCGGGCTGTAAAGCTGAGAAGAGTTGAGCATGATCTTGGCCTTGCTGCTGCAGGGACCTGTTTTTGTCCTTTTTTTCCCCAATGTAATGCCAGCCAGGCCTGCGAGANCTGTAAAGCTGAGAAGAGTTGAGCATGAGCTTGGCCTTGCTGCTGCGGGGACCCGTTTTTGTCTTTTTTTTTCCCCAATGTCATGCCAGCCAGGCCTGCGAGGATGTCCTGGCAGCCAAAACCAGTGCACGGGAGACGTGGTTAAGGAGCAGCATGGGAGAGGGAGCCTGTGACTGGTAACAAAAATTACATTTATACGTTCCAAGCCAGAGATTAACTAGAGTGGTTATGAATGACTGTTTTTAGTATACCCAAGTAAACCTAGTACCCAACCTCTACTCAAATGTTTATAGTGATTCATTGAAGAGATCTTAACAGAGGATGGGCCTGCAATATTTGCTTTTGAGGGGTTTTGTTTTTGAGGAAAAGTTATGTTTTAATGACTTCTAATAAACCTGCCATCCATATACTGCAAATACTTCCACATTTCCACCCTGCCTGAGGCAAGCTCTACTGGAACTAGGCAGCCCTGATTTACACCAGCTGAGCAGCCCACTTTTTATCTTATTTTTTTATTTTTATTTTTATTGTGTCTTTTGTCCGTGGTTATAAAACTTTTACTAGCTGGAGGAGATCACATTCCATTTGGGAGCTCACTTTATGTCCCGCAGATAGGAAATCATCACCTCGGTGCAGACAAGCTTCAGTGTTGCTACACCAAGGGTGGAAAAAGGGAGGGTAGGGGATGGGGAGATTTATATTTGGGAAATGAAGCACTTCCCATGGATGGGAACGATGGGGAAATGCCTCCAGCAGAAGCAGCCAGAGGGAGCCTCTTCCATAAGGAATATCTGGAAGCCACGAAATGCCCATGGCTGCACTTCACCCTTGCAGAGGTGCCCTGAGACTGACTGAGGACAACATCCTGCTGCGACTCGGAGCTCTCCCAGCATCTGCCTCCTCCTTTCCCACAGGCTTAACCTGCCAAACACGGGCATTTCCCAGGCTGAGGCTGCGGCGACACGTAACGCGATCCAGCAATCTGTCATTTCCAGCGGGCTAATCGGCCACTTCTCTCTACCCTCATTTTCCAGTGAGGAAATGAGCCTCCTCCACCCACCCCACTCTGGCTCTCAATGTATCTTTTGGGATTTACAGAAGTGCTGCATACATCTGAGCCACTGACGAGTGATTCTATCAGTTGGGTTTATCTTATAATTATTCTGTGCTCTCGTGGTTTCTAAAGCCCCCACACTTTCTGAATGAACAGCAGAGTAAATGAAGGTATCCAAAATAAATGGCAGCTGAATCTACCTGGCATACCCCTGCCAAAGTATGGGTATGCAGCAGTCCAGCTCTTCCAAGGTAAAACTTATCCTTAAATATTTTAGCCTTTGTAGAACCAGGTTTACCTCAGTTGCAAGCCTGAATCTTGCTGATCTGGGATATGATGCTCAGTGGCCTCAGGCAGTTGAGGAGTGTGAAAGAAAAAGCAGAGTCTTGAGGATGACAGGTCACTCCTTAAAGACTTTGCCAAACTCAGTTTCCAAGTGATTAGGAGCAGTAGGATAAATCCTGACAATTCTATCATGGGCATTGCTGTGCCACGTGCTCATTAAGGGAATGAGGATATTTACTTGTTTCCTAAATATTTAAACACAGCAGAAAGTGCAGAACTGGAGTTTTGAATGTTTTGATCCCTTTTCTCTATTCTCTAAGGGCTTCCTGTGAATGTGGAAACGATCCTACCAGTTGCATATTTGAGCTGTACGCAGCTGAAGGAAGGCAGCTGGGCCACTAGGAAGGGCTGACAGCTTGTCCCCTGCCTGGGAGCTGGCTCAGACAAGAAATGGGTTTAGTGAAATGTGCCTGTAGGTTTTCTGAGGTCTTCTCTCCATCTCCTTATCAGCTTTGGACTGTGCACGTGGATATTTAGACATCTTCATATTAGCACTAACCAGTACAACAATAGAGCTTAACATGCACTTTCAGCTGTCGTGCACACCTCTTTGGCAAAGAAAACTTTTGAGAACAGTCTCATGTGCTTCATTTTCTATGGTTCAGTCCCGGTGCTGCTTAACTCCTGCCCCTTCCCTGCCAAAAGAAATATTTATTTAATGGTTTGGAGTTTTTTTGCATTGCTCTTGTATTTCCATTTTTAGCGCATGCAGATGTGGTTGCTGTGAAGAACCTTGCACTTTGCTAAATAGGGAGAAGGATTTTTTTTGTTTTTGTTTTTTTGCACACACTAACTGAACTGCAATTAGTTTTTGTACAAGAAATAGATCCAAGAAGATCCAAGAAAGGTTCTTGTGTAGACTAGGTTTGAGGTTCCTTGGCAACAAACAGAAGAAAATGTCCTGAATTTCTTTCTTTTTTTCTTTCTTTTTCTTTTTTCTTCATAGGATTCTCCTTCTCTTATATGTAATCTTTTTTTGCCCTCCCTCCTTTTTTTCTTTTTTTTTTTTTTTTTTTTTTCCTCCCCCTTCCCTCAAGAACGCAGGTAGCTGTAAATGTAGGAATCCCCCAGAGCCTCAGAGCCTTTTCCTAGTCCTGTTCTGGCACTCTGGCACCAAAGATGCGTTTGAAACACAAGTGCCCGTGTTTCTTTGAGCAGTCAAGCATCATTCTGTCTCTGCTCTTGATTCTTGCTAAACAAAAGTCAATGCTTCATTCCCCAAAAATTAGGAATCTAAACTGTCATCATTCTACCTTTTCCATTAAGAGTTAAAACATACAAAAGCATTTTATGCCTTAGCATTTTCCTAGCAAAAAATGACATAATTTTAGGTATCCCAAATGCCCCAAGCATGAAAATGGAAGTGAAGCAGTGATCTGCTGAATTCTGCAAAGCAGGCAAGAGGGTGAGTGTGGGCTTGGACCTCAAGTCTAGACCGTAAAAACCTGCGTGCTTGGGAGCTGGGAAGGATTTACCATGAGGGGTTTGCTTGGGGCACTTTGTGTAGGCTACAAAGATAGTACCTAATGTGTGATCAGGAAGGGATCCCTTTACCTCCTAGAACTAGGGAAAAACATTTTTGGGTGGGAGAGTTATTTTGGAGGCATTTGACCTGTGTTTTCTAAGGCAGCTATCACTCGTTTTCCATAAATGTTTGGACAGCCCAAGGATGAAAGCTCTGAGTGGCATCGCTCTGCCGAGCAAATTCGGAGACGACGTTTCCTTGCACGCGTTGAGCAGTGGGTGGTAGTCACGGAAAAACGTCTCTTCGCTCGCATTGCAACATGATGTGTCTTGTACGGCTTGTCAGGAAACAACGTCTGGTTTCTGTTTGCTCCCAGGTATTAGTGCAGGAGCACCTGACCATGGTTTCTTCCAGGTAATTAGCGGGTGGGGTTCCCCGCACCAGTGCAAGTATTTGGGGATTAGCTGCAAATCGTTCAGCAAAACTGGGAGCATCACTTAGCAGAAACTCCAAGTAGCTGCTGCTGCATGTACTGACTCTGCTACTTAGTGCACTTCTGTCTGTGGCTTAAGGTCCCCAGATCGTCTCTGATTTCCCCAGAAAGGAAAGCAGACCCTTTCAGTGAGTATATAGTGCTGGTAGTACCTTGCTGGAAAACATGGCAATACCTGCATTCAAAGCTTAGTCTTTCCGTTCAGTTTTGATAATCAGGAGCAGGAGGAAACTCATAGCAGCGTGATCAATCTTCACAGCCTGTTTTCATGGTAGAACATCAGTAGATTTTTTTCCCCCTCAATTTGTGGAGCTCTAGGACTGTTACAAGGGGACTTACACTATTAAAAATAAATTCCCTGATAGCTTCCTTTAGGGGAGAGATATACATAGCCAAGGACAGGCTTCAGCCCAGTAGTGGGATAGGATACAGTGTGAGTGAAGTTGTGTGCAAGAACCTCACCTGCAAGGTGCTAAGCAGCTTTTTTTTTTTTTTTTAATTAAAAGTGAAAAATAATGCTAAAAAGCCTTTATTCCTCTAGAGCTGAAGGGTTCTCTGCATTTTGCAGATGTGGCCTCCTTAGCATACGATGTAATACTAGGTGCTAAAAGTTTGAGTATATGTGGTATTGAGAATATTCTCTGCAGCAAGATAAAATAATTCTGCTGTTAGGCTAAGCCTGGGTAAAACTGATGTCAGTGTCTGTTTTTTCTCCTTCCCAGGAGGGACTAAGAGCACGATGTTCCTGTGGAAAGCCTGAGGGCTGTGCAATTCATGCTAGATCAGATCTTACCAAGACAAATGCTGGGAGCAGAAATTTCCCTTTCCCCTCCAAGAAGGAAGAGAACAATCAAAAGAGACCAGAATCAGATGATGGACAGGACCCTTGCATCATGCACTTAAAGACTGGGAAACTCCTCCCAGAATTGGAGCATATACTATATAAAAATAGATCATTTTAAAGGTTGCAGATAAAGGTTACTGCCTCCTCTGTCAAGCTTTCACAGCGTTTAACTGTTCCCGCAGCAAGTCAGATGCATTGGTTTTATTTTTTAGCATTTTTTTCAAGATTCACTCACCTTAGCTTTGACACTGAGCTGCTAGTTCTTCTTTTGCCTCTAGTAGTAAGTCTAGAGTAGATCTTTCCATTCTGTACACCCATTTTGTGTACACCCATTTTCTGCAATTTCCAGATGCTTATGTGAGCTTTCACATTAGATGTAGACTTGTGAGCTTGGTGTGGCTCCCTGCAGAGGCAGGATCTCTTCCCTGCCTCTAACTTGATATTTCCCTTTTCATACATTAAGACGACCCACTTGCCCTTTTAGCTGCAGCTTTGCATTGAGAGCTCATGTTGAAGCTGTTATCTTCACTGATTTCTCAGGGTCACTTTTTTTCCAAGACAGAGTTTTACACCTTATAGCTGTAATCTGCCCTCCTGGTTCCCAGATGTATCACCTTGCATTTGACTGTATTAAATGCAGCCAAACTGAATTGATCAGGAGATTCGAATCACACTGTAATCGTAACTAGTCTTGGTGATGTCTGCTGAAACTTGAGCAGCAAGATAAAGTATATGATCATCCAGGGTGTTGGTAAAAACCTTTAAGTACTACTGGACCATAATGGAATATCTTGTTGCTTTTTCCATGCATCTCTCTGGTGTCCTGCTAGCTGCTGTTTCACCCTTAAAAGTTCAGGAAATCCCATCAGAAAGCCAGATTCAGAATATATGATTTCCTTTAACTGAAGTTTTTAACTCAAAATAGAATTTCAGGAAACCTGTCAATAAATTGTCTTCTCAACTGGCCCCATAATCCTTTTATCCACCCCACTCTCCCAACCCCTCCAAAAATATCTCCTCCAATAATTCCTCCTGCACATCAAAAACACTAACTAATAAAAATTATATCTTCAACACTGACTGTTTTTATTATAATATTGAACAAACTCTTCCATTATTTTTCTGGGATCACTCTTGGCCTAGGCTCTGCAGAATGGCTGCTGTATGTTAAGTCCAATTTCCTAAGGAAATTTTATTTAGTCATATGTGAATGTCACTTATTCTCTCCAGTAACATTTGAAGCTATTAGGTAATTTGAATTAAACTTGCTGGCAAGACTAATCTTCCAGAGATGCTAATTCCTGGTAAGTTTTGCAAAAATAATACAACAAAAAGTGCACAGAAGCAGAGGAAGGTTCAAGATACTGCCCCGTTAAAGAAAAGGCTGCGAAGTACTCAGATATATCTACTAGATCCCAGCACTTCCATCAGAGAGGACCTCAGGAAAGCCCTGTAGGTTCAGAGGTTCATGGTGCTCATCGTAAATATTGCTCAGTAGATTGCCTGTCTCTTAGGTTACCCCAAATTTCCCAGCGTTAAGACTGAGTTTAACTTTTGGCCTCAAAGCATTTCTTAGGTAGTTTATGCAAGACTCTCGAGTACATTCCATAAGTGTTTTGCTATAAAAATATCTACTTTTGGTTGATACCATGTACCATCATTATTTCTATTGCAATACCAATGTTCTATAAGATGTGGCCTCCTCCTCCTGTGCTCCACACATGGAATAGACAGATATGCTATTCTAAAAGCTGCACCTTTTTTTTCCATGATCTATTTACCATCTCTGTGGCTGGGATTAGTAATGGTCCCATGTGCGATCCCAAGTTTTTGTATCCCCAGTAAGTTTTTCTTTAAGGGTTTTTCTCAACTCTTTAGAACACAAGTATTGAGGAATTCTGTTGACTTCACTAAATAGTTGACTACATATTTTTGCTAATAGCTTTTTATATTGCCTTATTTTGTATACAAAGGATGGACACAGACATTTATTGTTTATGCATCTACTTGCAGGACATTCAGCTGCAATATTAAGGGAGACTCCAAGATAGCATCTTTATTGTAAGATATTGTTAATATGGCCCATAAATGCTTCCTGTTCTGTTCTGCTCTAGTTTGAAGCACTGGGAAGCTTTGTGAGCTGTCATTCTGAATATATTAACATACAAGAAAATGAGAAGAAATTACCAATATGAGGCAGTGTCTAAAGACTAAACCAGGCAAACAGATCTAGAGCAGACTTGGACAACAGTTTGCAGAAAAATAGCAGCTCATATATCAGTCAAAAAAGTAACAGAGTTTTCCAGAGATTTGGGTGGGGACTGAGGATAAGAATCTTGGTGGGACATGGATGGTCAGGAGGTTTCCCAGTGTGCAGTATTCTCCCCTGTGGCAACTTGTCTATCGAGTTCCTTGTTATGATCTTCCTGAGTATCTCAGTGTACTTTGTAGAAGTTAAGGAAACTGCATTGCTCTCTGAAGAAAATCCCAGGAAAGTATTACCTCACTTTGAAGAGGAGCTTTAAAAAATGAACTTGAACAGGAATAGCCAAACATCTTGATTTCCAGGCCCTTTTAATAGTTATTAGACAGCTTTGGCCTTTCTGTAGTGTGCTCTTCTGAATGTAGCATCTCGCTGCAGTCACTATTACCTCGTGTGAAGGCCATATATTCAGGAGCCACAATCTGCACTGCATTATTGAAATGCTGACAGGTGATTTTATGTTAATAGTCTGGTAGAAAACACAATTACAGGGGTATGTATGATGTTTGTTGTATGCTTGCTGTTTTTTCTACAGCTTGGCAGTTTTCAGAAAAATTATTGATAGTGTAACTCATTCAACCACAAATTTGCAGTGCACGAATGACAGGGGTATGTGTTCCACAGGAATGTCAATTCCTGAAATAGACCCATCTTCTCATCTTAAGCTAACAACCACTGTCCACCTGGTGATAGGTTGGAAGAAAAAGTGGATATAAGAAATCAGAGCAAGAGGAACAGAGAAGGGTAAGGCCGAAGATGATTCGGGAGGGGAAAGCAAGCCCTCCATAGATTGCGTTTGCCCTTGCTAGCCTTGTGAATGATGGCTAAGTCAAGGTTACACAGAGATGTTAAAAAGATGAGACACAACACAAGAGGAAGCAGCGGCAGGATGAAAGGTTTGCTGAGATCAAATGAGAGAAATGAGGACTCTAAGGGTCAGTCCTCCCTCTTATGCTTGCAAGTTCAGGCATTGGCTGTGCGAGGAGCCACAGTTGACAAAGCAGGATCTGTTGAGCGACACAGGGATGAAGGGCCCGATTCTTCCCTCCATTACACCAGCTTTGCGTGGTTGTTACCCATGGACTTCAGTGCACAAATCTGGGAGCAGAGGAGCAGTGAGCCCTCTGAACAAACTGTGTAGGGGTACTTAACCCCTGCCGAGCGGGTCACAAATCCATGATTACCTATTGCTTCCTGAGCCCTAGGAACGCTTTGGGAAGATTGAGACCTCAGTAGTAACCATATATTTTGCTGAAAAAAAAAGAGGAGGGGGAGTGGAGCGGGGCAGAGGAGCTGTATCTTTGCAAACATTCCTCAAGAGGATGGGTAGATTTCTGAGTGAGTTTGTTTTCACTGCAAGCCCTGTGGAGCTCTATGTGCTTTTCACTATATGAGGATTGCTGGGAAAACAGGCAGAGCAGTAATAGCAGAAAATATGACAAGGGATAGTCAGAAGCTGTGGTAAAACTTGTGCAAGGAGAGGGGATATAGCCAATCTTTCAAGAGGAAGACTGTATATAAAGCTATGTGCCACCAGGGTGGGATCAAGCCTAGATCCTCAGGTAGTTTCCTCTTTTCTTTACAGTCCTGAATTAAAGTGATTATGGATAACAGTTAAAGCCTCTCAGAAATGTACTGCAACTTGGTTCAGCGATATTTGGAGGTTAGATGTTGTGCTCAACTACACATAACAGTTTTGCTCAGTCCTGTGCTCAGTATATATGCTAGTCCATTAGCTGGTCCATTAGCAGTGTTGAACTGCTAAGGTCAAGGAAAGATAAATGTGTAAATATGTAAATATATGATCGCCAAGCTCTTGGCTGTTTTTTCCTTGACCAATAACATATCCAGTCCTTCTAAATACGGAGGGGAAAAAAAAAGTATCTATCTTCACTTTCCAATGCAACATGGGGCAGAAACTTCGGAGGTGATGCTGATCAAAACTGGGAGCACGAGTCAGCACAGTGATACAACTGGACTGATTAGCTTTACCAAGAGCCTGCACTAATCCATACAGTGTAACGCTGTGCTGACAAAGCTATAGTGTTCTAGGGCTCTGAACTGGTGTGTCCCTGCTGAGAAGAAATTGCTGTTGATGATGCTCTGAGCAAACTTGATACCTCTGGGAAGGTACAGATCTGCGTTAGGCAGATAGACCCCGTGTAGCAGATTCTGTAGGTTCTTGCTCCTGTCTGTCGTAATGGTTAAAATACTCAGTGGTCTTGAAAACTTACCAGCAGAAGGACTTCTGAATACAAAATGTCATTTTATTGGAAGGAAAACAGAAAAAGATGTGCCAAAGTGCCTGGTGCTTTGTGCCTACCGTATTATGCACAGTTTAATAAATTAAATTCCATGTGTATATTGGGAAGGGAAGAGAAGGAACTTTTCCAGGAAAAGATGCTCTTTCTTCAAATTCCTGTTTTTCTAAACGAATTGACAAAAATGATTTAGCCTCATGAAACGTATGGTGTATTAAGCTAGGCTGTTTGCTCTGACTTGAGATTGTTATCTAGCAAAGGTGGTCTGCTCTGTACACAGGGATTTTTTTATCAAAATTATTTTAATTTGGCATTAAATATTCTTATAAATAGACTTTGAGATGAAATATTGAGCCTGTTATCCCCTGTGTTGACAGTATGTATAAACACAATCTGTAACTTGGATGATAGGCTGTAAAAGACCTGCTTGAAGAGAAGAAATTGTTCCAGTTTGTTTTCAAATGGCTTTCAGTGGAAATCACACCCCTATGGTCCAAAAAATCTGCCTGAGACCACCTCCAAATGTGTATGTGCATTAATGAATTTCTGTTCTCAGTGAAAGAAGACTGCATGTCTCAGCACTCTGAATGAGAACAGAGCATTCAATTCCTCTCCATAGCAAATTCAGCCTTCAACAAGTGAGTTCTTCCAGGGATGGCAGTGATGCAAAACTGCTTTGCAAATGTTTTTCTGGGTTTTGTTGCTAGGTGATGACTTGGAAAACTTTGCTATTCCTGCTGAGAGGTTTAAAAAAAAAAAAACAGGCTTCACATTAAAGAGCATAAAAAATAGGCCATCTTGCTCCGTAACTCCCGTTTCCTAACTCCTGGAGTCTGCACCCGGTGTGCCGTCTCCTCTCTCCCATGGCCCTGTCTCCCTCCTCCTCAGATCTGCTCGCCAGCAATCAGGGGCCCAAGAAAACACTTCCCTCACAGTGGAAGAAAAGGAGAGAACATTCATCTTTCTCTCCATGACCAAAAGAGAGCAATTCTACAAGTGTGCGTTGATTTATAGTGGCACTTCCTTTCCTCTTAAATTTTACCAGGCTTTAATTTTATTAATTCAAACCTGAACTTCTTTTAAATTGCCTGTTTGAAATGGTTGTGGTGAATGAATTTTTCATGTTGCAAGAAACAAGGAAGCTTTGGGATGACCCCACTGCAGTTTATTGTCCACCTGGGCTGTGTCCAAGCCCTTGACTGTCACTGTCACCTGTGGAGCAGCAGGACATCGCCCAAAAGCCCTTGGCTTGTCTGAACCCCAGGGGCACCGCGGTGATTAATGAGGAAAAGATCTAGAGGTGACGCACTGAAATGGAGTGGGAGCACAAAGAGTTAATCCTTGGGCCTTTTCCAAGATAGGCTTGTTGCGAGGGGGAGCCGTGTATTTATTCAATCCATTGTTGATACTGTGTCTGTTGGGGCACTTTTGATATCTTATTCTCTAAGTTTCCAGAGATTGTAACCTTGAATTAGCCTATGGCTAAACACAGTACAATGAGAAACAATTAGTCACTCCCGCTCTCCTAGAGAGCTATTTGTAAAATCAGGGATGAAAGTCTTGTATTGCAATCTGAATAGGAGCAAACATCTTTTATATATTGGGCCTGGACCAAAATAAATATAGGGGCTAAAATTCACCATGGTCAGAAGCTGAAATCAGCTTCTGTCAGGAGACACCTATTTTCACCAGCCAGAAAGTAAGGATCACTAACCTTTATGGCTTCCCATTACAATCTGGCTCATTTGAAGCTTAATCCTTGTGTTATGTTGGCCAAATAACAAGACCCCCAAATCTCATCTCCAAAGAAATTCTTGGCATTTTACCTTGGCTTTATTAAAATGATGGTATTTCTTGAATGTAACTGGCACTGTACAAGTCCACAGAAAGATTTGTAGAGCCAAGAATTTCAAGCTCAGCGTCTGTGAGTCCTTTTATGTTTAAAAAAATCTATATATGTGGGAAGCTCCCTTGGCTTCAGAGAGACTGTTCTCATTTGCAGCATTAAGCAGTGAGAGTCTTTGCATGAGCCTGTAATATGCCTAAAACCTGAAGAACCAACAAGACTCAAGTGTCTGACTCGAGTTTCCCCTCCGCTGTCCTCGGAGGCGGTGGCAGGTTGGCCCAGCCGTCAGACTCGCTTCTCCGCGCAGCCTCCCCGGCAGACGCGCGGGTGCGAGCGCTCTCCCTCGCACATCGTTAGTCACTGTGCGGCAGCAGGAGCCGTGTTCTCCCACGGCAGCAAGCGGGACGGGAAGTGGGGAAGAGCCGCTTCCCTCCTGGTCTCAGTTTGAGCAGTTTTTTGGCAGGAACAAATGGTGTGGACACACTGCTGGAGTTCTGGCTGTGTTTTCTAACAAACTAAATAAAAAGAACTGAGAAAACAGAACAGATGAATTAGTACCTATCTAGGCTCCATTGTATATGGTAGATGGCAACACTCAGATTCAGTTGCACTTATTTTCAAATTATGTATTAATTTCTGTAAAAAAATAGTTCATTGCAACATTGCAATGTATTGCAAAGTAGNACTTATTTTCAAATTATGTATTAATTTCCGTAAGAAAAATAGTTCATTGCAACCTTGCAATGTAAAGCAATTGCAATATGCTCTCTATGAATGGACAGACCTGGATACCATGGAGAGGGAAGGCTTTCGTGTCATTTGTTGTTTAATACCTACTCATTAGTTAAGCTTAACATGTGGTTTTTGCATCTCTTCGGTTGAGCTAAAGTTTTGCTGAGGTGTCAGCCTAAAATCAACTGTTTATTAGGAGAACAATCCGGCATAGGTTTATTCCACCTCATGAGTCTTGTGGTGGCTGGCTCCACTGGTGTCCAGGCAGCATCTGAACTTCTGCTTTCTCAGCTTGTCACCTATTTGCAGGCAAAATGTCCTGGATCAGTCATTTGTGTGGTAGAATCACTCTTAAGGGATTGTTATATTGTAATTAATAAATATCACTATTATTTGAATGTGTTATAAAAAATATCTACCATCTGTAAGGAAAAGATGGGATTACAAAACCAACACAACTGTCTACTTAACTTAAAAAAAAGTGACTTAGTTGTCCCGAATAGGTGGTATGAAGCCAGTCATCAATCTGCACTCCAGACAGATGAGAATTAATGGAGATAGAGGCTTTTCTAGGATTACAAAACCAACACAACTGTCTATTTAGCTTCAAAAAAGTGACTTGGTTGTCCTGAATAGGTGGTATGAAGCCAGTCACCAATCTGCACTCCAAACAGATGAGAATTAATGGAAATGGAGACTTTTCTATCTGACTTGGCGGAAGCTTTGCAGAAACTTGTATTGCTGGTACATAGCAAAGCTTGTAGATAAAGCAACACTGGTCTCCTGATGCTTAACTTGACCTGTGCTTGCAGACCAAGATCAGTAAAAGGAAGCCAAAGGCGCCACAGGAAAATCTGGAATTTCAATCTCTCCTTCCAACAAAGGCATCAAATGGGGGCAGCCATCATGAAAGATGGCTATGAAGAGCTCAGTAAGGGTATCTGTGTCTAGTGTATGTGAAGGGAAAGGGAATTCTAGTCTGCTTTGAGGTATTTTTAAATAATGAAGGAAAAAATGAATCCTATTAGTAAAATGGAAGCAATTAGTAGTGTGACATCACAGGGAAGTAATTCACTTTTCTGGGAGTAAAAGTCAGCATTGTGAGAGGTGCTATATAAAAGACTGTTCAAGGTAGGTCAGGGCGAACTATCACTAGTATCTATGCGCATCCCTCTTCTAGTCTGGCAGAGTTTCCACCGGGATGAGGTGGCATAGCAAGAGTTCATGTGCTCAGCACAGGTCAACACTCTCCTGTTTTCACATGGGACCAAAGACTAATGTGGATGTGCACTCTGCATCCATCCATGTGTCCCCTGCTAATGACTTTTGAACTCATTTATTGATATTTCAACTTGATGAGGATATAAAGATCTCAAAGATCAGTAAGTTCCTGCAGGTTTCAAGAGGTGTCCAATTAACTTTGAGGTAGAGACCCAAACTCTAGAAAATCAATATAGGAAAAAATATATATATATAAATGCCCAATTATGTCAAATACTTCAGCTGGAACTTCATCCTCAGACATCAAAGGCAATGATGAGAGGTAACTGCGTAGGAAACGAGGCTTCACCAACTTTGTTAGTCTGCAGAAATGTTTGTTCAGCTTTGGGTGGCTAAATAACCATAGGAGTTTGGATACTGAAAGGGCAGTGGAATCTGGGAAATGCGTGGGACAGGGGCTGCTGGCTCAAGCAGAGCTGTTATTGGAGCAGGCATATTAAGAAGTCTCTGCAAGGAGATGTCCAAAACCAAATGACCTAATTGTCCTTAAATGGAGACAGTTGCTGAGGAAGGTGCAACCAACCACATACTTGGAAAGTTGGATCCCTGGAAGAAAAAGAAGTCTGGGGTAGCTGAGATAGCAGATGAGCTAATGATTGGTTTGGATTTCATTATGACTGGTAACTTTGTATTAAATGCCAGGAACAGTCTGTGGAAACTCCCTTTAAAGATGTGTCTGGGATAAAACAAATGATTTGCAGGCAATTAGTTTGCTGTGAACAAATTGCCCAGGGACAGATAGGGTAATAACAGTTGCATGCTGTGGGAGCTTTCCAGCGAAGAAAACATGGGAATGACTAAAGCCTATTTAGGGATCGAGTGCTTTGCTGAGGAGTTTAGCTGCGCAAATTCTCGTTGGTCTGAAGTAGAAACAGATCCTGCCTACTTTACAAACCTGCATTTTAGACAAGCAACCCACAGAGATGAGAGGGAAGTAGAGAATCAAGGAAACCTCCACAGAGGAGACGATGAAGCTCTAGTGGGGCTGGGACAGAGC
>VWPW01014090.1:1055408-1090341 GCA_013389825.1 Crypturellus undulatus | reverse complement strand
TTCATTCCTCGCTGTTTCGTCTCACATGTTTCCACTTGAATATATTAATGTCTGCAAATACTGTGGGAAGGAAGGCGGAGGTGGAAAGCTGGTGGCTTCTGCAATATTTGCAGGAACTGTAAGTCCTAAACATCTTTTCCTAAATAAGGGCAGGTAAGATATACCCTTAATCGGTGTTTGCTTGACAAGAAAATTTGACAAAAGGCACTGTAACTAACAACTGCCCTGTCTGACAGGTACGTCACTGTCAGCTTCAGGAGCTGGAGGACTTGGGACACTACATGAGTGGAGATTCCAGCAGGGAATTTGCTTTTGGCAGTATATTTGGCATGGAGTTAAGGGAGTTGGACTGACTCTTTGCTCATATGTAATATGAGCATTTTTTTAAGTAAAATCTCTACCTGTCAGACAGCACAGGACACTGTCAGGGCTGTTACTAATGTCTTGACATTTCCAGAGAAGTATTGTTTTCTCATGTGATACATGCCAACAAATGTCAGCTTTTAAAGAAACTATTCCGATGTTGGGATGTTTTAGGAAGGAGAGAAAGAAAGAGAGAAAGAGAGAGAGAGAGAAA
Organism: Crypturellus undulatus; assembly: GCA_013389825.1. NCBI lineage: Eukaryota > Metazoa > Chordata > Aves > Tinamiformes > Tinamidae > Crypturellus > Crypturellus undulatus. The sequence goes on along the minus strand of VWPW01014090.1, from coordinate 1,089,764 downwards.
GGAAAGAAAGAGAGAAAGAAAGAGAAAGAGAAAGAGAAAGAAAGAAAGAGAGAAAGAAAGAGAGAAAGAGAAAAAGAAAGAGATAAAAAAAGATAAAAAGAGAGAGAAAAGAAAAGGAAAGGAAAGGAAAGGAAAGGAAAGAAAAGAAAAGAAAAGAAAAGAAAAGAAAAGAAAAGAAAAGAAAAGAAAAGAAAAGAAAAGAAAAGAAAAACTGTTTCAACTGGGGGAAGAGTGGAAATCTTTCCAAAGACTAAACTGTGACAAGATTCCCCTGCCATTACCAACCTTCCCTGATTGCCCACACCTCGTAGAGCCCTCACCTCTGCCTAAAGGGGGCTCCCTGGGCACTCATATTGTTTCGGTTAATTCCGTGTCTACACGCTTGTTCCCACTTCCTAAACGTCTTTATATGAAACGGCCCTGGAGAATCTGAGCACTTTCTGGGTTCCTGTGGTATCTTGTCGCGGGGCTAAGTGCTCTTCCCAGACACCTGCCCTCAAAGGGAGCGCAGTGTTCGCCTTCTCCTGCACAGAGCCAGTATCTGGAGGTATCTCAGGTATAGGGAGGTTTATCCCTCTCCTAAACCTCGTGAGTCAGTGATTCCTGATGGCTGCTGAGGAATTAAGAGAAGAGACTCAGTTTAACAGCAGGTTCAGCTTCACAAAGAACTGATGAGAGGCCTTAGGGACCCTCAGCGAGGTCTTGTAGAAAGAAGGGATATTCTGCCCCGGGGCAACCAGATATACAAGAACTGACTACTTACTTAATTTTGTTTTCATATTAGTTTTTATTATCTGACTGATGGGGCACTGCTTTACTGGAAAGAGAATGCTGTGTGAAATTATCTAACTTATAGCACTGCATAGGCAGGGCTAAGAGCAAACAGGGAAGATGGATATTGAATCAGATTCATCGGTTATAGGATATTATTTAATTTTGACTGGAAATGAGAAATGCAGCGTGACTGCGCCCCTTTCCATCATGACCTCCTGTCTAAATATAGTCCTGCAGCTAATATACTAGTTATGTATAGCTGTTGGCACATATACATATGGGAAAAATTATAGACCTCTTAGGAACTGTATCCGTCCCCTGAACAAGAAGCATTCTGCTTCCAGGAATAGTAATAAAATGATGAAGTTGTTTTTCATAAAGTTTTGAAAGTTTTGAAAAAGAAAATGTTCTAGACAAACAGTAGGATTTTTCTCAACTGCCTTTACACATGAAGTTGAGTGTTGTCATGAACATTCCCCTCAGAAACCAGGGCCTAGCCTGATACTGAAATGTTTACCTACATGTTTACTTTGAAATTGATCAGACTAATCCTCTCCTGAAAATTAAGTCTACACACCCCATTTTCCTTCCAAGTTCATTCTTATTTCATGATAAATATACCAGCTGCAATACACAGTTGCTTAACCTTGCCTGCTCTGTCAGCCTCTTGAGACACTTACCTTTCACGCATGGTAAAGCAGCCAATACACAGTAAAAAACCTAAAATCTGGTCAAAAACAAAGGAAGACATTGCTATTCTAGCTGTTTTGCTCCTGAATATTCCTTTTGTTAATGACTCATCATTTCTAGAGGACATTGTGTTGTTTAATTAGAAAGGCTGGCGGGTGCAGTGGGTAAACGTCATGGGTTTGCAGAAGCCCTACAGGCTCTTAAAGGGTGACAACATAGCACGTCAAACCGTGGACCAGGCCCTAACCCAAACTCCAACTCATACTACATCCATGCTGACTAGTTGCAATGCCACATGCCGTCACAGGCTTTGGACTTGCTCCAGGATGTGGTAAACCTCAAGCACAAAGTAAGTCTTTTGATCAGGCCTAAGTGTAACTCTGCTGAAAGGGCAGAGGACTCTGTGGGCAACCTGAGTTTGGGCGGCTCAGGGAGTGGGACGTGCTTGCCATACTGAGCTGCAGATACCAGACAGCTTTGACTTGCTCTCCAAATTGCACTGTAACTCTAAAACACTGTATCTGAATGACAAACATTTCTTTACATCATCTTGGGGAAAAAATATTAAGGGGAAATGTGAAATACTTCGTCTCAAGATCTGCTGCTTGGCATGGAATTGATATATGATTGTGTTCTCTCTGTTTTTTTTTTTTTTTTTTTTTGGTGTGTGTGTGTGTGTAATCCTCAGTAGACAGATGATAGTGAAAAGCCACAGCTCAGCAATTGGGAGAATCTGTTTTCACAGTTGTGGCTGAAAAGCTGAGACATCAATTGTTTTTAACTGGCATCCTGGAATAGGAAGGCACTAGAAAAAGGCCAGTTCTAGTCAATAAAAGCAATCAGAGAGAAAGTAAAACAGTTTGTGCTGAATACTACAGCAGGGTGATTATAAAGGGATTTCATAGAAAAGAGCAACTGGGACATGTTGGCTGGCAGCCCATAGGGTCCTGGTGAGAGCACTTGGTATCTTCCTCTTTATTTCTAGCAAAATTAATCAAACAAACAAATCCAGCAGACCAGACATGAAAAGAGATAAGGAGGAAAAGCAGGGAATGTGCTTCACTCATTTTGAATTATCTTCTGTTATTTCCCTGGTACTGCTTTGCCTGTGCATGCTGCTAGAGCTATTTCATGGTTCATGTTACCCAACCATGAACCGGAGAAGAGGTGACAGCTGTCGTGGAGAAAGAGAGGACTATACCTAAGACGTACCTAAGAATGTCTTCATATCTGCAAGATATAAGATACATCCCCTTTGTAAAAATAAGCTGGGAGCTTTGCTAAAAGGCCTTCAGCCTTGAGATAACTGATCCATGATCTGCAAGAGACCAAAGGCTCAGCAGATTTGGTGAGTGTTAGCCCAAGGAGCCTGAGCGTGCAGGACAAGCTGGGGACGATGGGCTCGGGCGCTGGGTGAGCTGTGAGGGCTGGGGAAGCAACAGGGGTGTTACACAAGCTGCAGGCTGAGAAACTTCAGGCAGCCAATACAGGAGGAAAACCGAGGAGGAACTGAGAGGAGCTCTGTAATGGGTGAATTAGAGCTGCTGAGATAGGTAAACGGGGTGTGCTGGTCCTGGAGGAGGACTGAAACACGAGGGATGGGGAGATGGGAGTTGCTCTGCAGCTGACATGCTGCCTAGGAAGGGGTCCCCCTGAAATATGGAAGGAATATTCCAAAGAAGAAAAAGAAAAAAGCACAACAAAAAATCAAGCCCCAGGACAGATAAGTAGCTTAATGACATTCCAGACAGTATCAAGAGAATCATTAGCTGCACAGCTGCACAATTTAAGGCTGAGGTCATGCAGTTCAGGAAAAAGAACACAGGAGAAGACTAAAAAGCCAATAAAAAGGAGATGGTCAGGAGAAAAGCCAGTAGTACGAGTTCAACAGTATCAAGAGGCTCCCCTGTTTGCTGTATTTGACTGCAGCTATATTTGAGTGCAGCTGATACTTTCTCAATTCCTTGCTTTCCAAACTGACTTAAGAGTTTATAATTAGAAGTACAAATAGGCTGGAAAAAAAAGAAGATAAAGTATTCATATTAAATTGCTGACTAATCTCTCTAGAGGATCTGTGAGGTTGGAGCCAGCAACTCATCTAACTTCTCCAGTCCTGATTTGTATTTGTCTGAATTTCTGGCAATTGAATAACTCAGATTTGGGACTGTGGAGAACAGGAAAGTTAGTATTAGCCCATCAAGAATGTATCAAGAGCTGAAAGTTTTTTGGAATTTGCTTTCTTAGGACATTTTTACAAAAGGGAAAATAAAGAAGGTTCTCATTTTCCGGTACATTTTATGACTCATGGAAGACAGATAATAAAACTCACACAATTAGTTTCTTTTCTAATATGGAAATAAACTTTGCAAAACTACGTAGGATATATGCTTCACGTGTCATCTGAAGTTGTTCCTGCACCTGTGACTGCTGATTGCTGCTCTCAGAAATGCAAGAGAGGTTCATAAGACAGCAAGCACTGGACAGTGTAAGGAAGGCTGGGATGAAGAAAGAAAGAAAAAGACAGGGAGAAAAATAGAAAGAAACAGAAGCAAAACAAAGGAAAACATACCGCTATTTCAGAAAACAAGTACCAATCTCAAAAAGCATGAGTAGCCTTTCCCAACAGTGCTGACGCACTAACACCCACACACAACGGGGAAAATATGCCAAAATTCCAGTTACAGAGAAATGAAAAATGGATTAAAAAGACAGAGAGAAGAATCTCAAGAAAATGAAGTAAACCATCCTTCAGAAACTGAGAATATAGAGAAGATAATTTTATTACTGTTATGCAGTTAATGAATTTTAATTTGAGAGTCAACTATGCAAAGAAGGTTAAAAATGATAAATTTCATAAATACAATATTTAGGCTATGTCTTTTTTTCATTTTAGAAACAAATTAAATACATAAATAAATGCATAATACTGAGCAAATAAACATAAAACAGCTTGAGTCACATAGTGAATTCATGTCACAGCTGAAAACACAAGTTTATTTATTTTGAGTCCCGTGGTTTACTTACTAAGTCATGATCTTTGTGTTTGGCTTTTTTGGAGATGCATTGAGTTATATCCATATATTTTTATTTAACTGTAAAAAAAATATTCTAGAAAAGTGCTGGACCTCTTTTGATAGAACAAATAATAGGTACAATTCAGAGTTCGTCGCACTTCACAGTTCCCTCCAGTGCCTGGAAAACACCTACTGACTTGCTACACAAATACCTTTTCCTGCTGCTCTTCTGTTTGCACCTTCTTTAGAAGTACTCTTTAAAAGAACAGTGCAGCCATAGTCAATAACTTTAAGAATTATGTTTTGAAAAAACTTAAAATCAAAAGAGAAGTTAAGAATGGGGAGGCTGGAAAGTATTATACACAAAGAATTGAGCTGAGAAAAGGAAATAAAACCTGAAATTTACTTCGTATTTTTACTTTTGTGGCTGTTTAGCCTTTCCATCATATCAAAGGAGAGATTGTCTAACTTTCGGATAATATCTGAAGTGCCATATATCAGAGCTACTGAAAAACCCGTCTGTGATTTCCCAAAACATACTGTTCTTTCCTAATTGCTTCAGATATTTTACATTTCCTTTTTTTTTAATAAACCATAGAAATAGCAGCTCCGTATATTTGAAAGCTACCCATTTGAAACAGAAGCAGGAGCCAGTGATAACTAAATGTCAAAAGGTTTACTAAAAATGCCTAACCAAATGCTATCCTGTCCATTCTTTTTACCTAATTAATCGTGATAAAAAAATGGCAAAACTATTTCTCTCCTCAAATTGGAATTGTTACAGGCTTGATTTTTCTCCTACATGCTAGTAGGGCACATAATCCTTTTTTCTTTTTTTTTTTTTTTTGTCTCTTGCAAAAGAAAATGCCCTCAATGGAGTCATAGCCCCATTGCACTGTCTAGCCTGGATCAGTGAATTAGTAATGTCATCCCCTATCTGAAATCAGCCAGCTATTAGGAATTTCAGAACAAGATGCCAAAAAATGGAAGTCCTCTTGATCACTGCTCAGTTGAAAAAGGTTTTTGCTATGTCCTCAAAAAATGTGTGAGCTGTAGTTCTCTGTGCTCATTCGTATAACAAAAGGGATGGATATTGCTAGGAAAAATGTAACTGCTAAGATGTATTTTTTGTTGCTGGGAAACATTTACTTCTGCATGGAATATATCAGCCACACAGGAAATGCAGTCATTTTCATGGTTTTGATTATTTCTACCGAGAAAGTGTTTTTTCTCCTGAAAATTTGTTGTTGTAAAAATAAACAATTATATATCATTAATGCATTCTTTCAACTACTTGTTTTTTGACCACAGCTGGCAGCATGAAAGGAATTCTATATACATTCATTAAAATCAAACATCTGGATAAAGGTTTCCAAAATCCATCAAAATTTTCAAATCAATACAGGCAAATGGGAAAGGAAATCAGCCTCAAACGCACAGGTCATTTTATGTTCATTCTGCATGTGTGAAAAAAAAAAGCAGTGTGCAATCATGTTGCACGATGGGTGTTTAAAAACCTCCATTTCCCAGAATAGTTCTTGACTTGGTTTGCCAATAGTCTGCAAAGACAGTCTTCAAGAGGACTGATATGTTCAGCGTTTCTCAGGAGAAATTCCGTCCCCTCCAAGGTCTCAACTAGGTCACTGAACTCACTGCTCACCTGAACATTTAGAGCCCCAGTTTTGAAGAGCCATTCCTGGTGATCTCAGAAGAAATGAGCAGAGGAAAAAAAGCAAGAGGAAAAGCCCTATTTTGCACGGAGGCTGCAGAGATGGGAGTGCACTTGCCCAGCTTTTAAAACACAAAGCGTCCTCTCCCGCTGCCCAGGTTTTGCAAGAGCTGGTAGTGCCAATCCTAGCTGGGGCCAGGCCAGTTACTGGTTAACCTCAGGGGAGGCAAGTCCTAGGGGCCAAGGGAAAAATAGAAAGTGGCTCTTATTCATCCATACTTGAACAAGTAGATTGTGAAGAAGCTTGACATTATTATTCCCGTTTTTACAGGAGGAGAAACTGAAAGCTTACGAGTTGGAGCAGCGCATATGAGAGGGAGCTTAGAAAAAATAGAAGGTTTCTGCCCCAGAATCACTTCTCAGTTTATGCACTCACTGAAATCTTGCCATTCGAAATACAAATAGGAAAAATAACATGCTGGCAGCAATATCGCATGAGGTCCCAGAGAGGTTTCTTTCTCTGACCGCATTAGCCCTATGTGCCAGCTATGCACTTTGCTGGCAGAGAGGCAAGGGGAGGAGCTGGGAAGTGGTTTCTCGCTTCCCAAATTAAACAAGAAGTTTTCTCTCTCAGTTACCATGACGAGGGCCTTTTGGCAACCAGAGATTTCCATGAAGAGCAATTCTTTCACCTTTTCCTAGTTCCTGAAAGCAGATTGCATGTGTCGGTAAGATTTGCTCTGTTATTTGACATGAACAGGTTGGGTGTGCGCCCGTGGGGCACACGGGGAAGAAAACTTGGCAACACCTTGTCCTCGCACCGGATCCACACACACCCTCCAAGAGCAGTTGGCGCTGCTCGCAGTCTGCTGCTGCCCAAGAGCTGACACTCGCTGCTCAGTGGTTCGCGTTTGTATTTGCCTTTCTAAAAGTCCAAGGCACTTATCGCCTCTAGCAAAGCTGATCTAGGGATCTTCGGGGAAGAGGCAAGCTCTCTTCAGGGAATATTGCTGTAATTTTCTACTTAGTTTAATAGCACAATTTTTGTAAGTGATTTCCCTGAGCTAATGAGGGGGTCCGCCTGGAAGCTGATGCTGCCTCTCTCCGTGTTGCTAGTACAGGCAAACACAGCACTTGGTCTGCACCTTCCGAGGAGGCAGCTGCATCGCCACCGCGACCACCCGCCACTGAGCACAGCTGTCCAGATGCAGCATTTCAGTGCAACATGAGACATCAGCAGCAGGGCTTGGTCTTCTCCTAACATTACACAAGTCCTGGTGCACACATTTTGCTTCTCTCTGGCTCGGCCTCCCAGCCTGGGAGCAGCTTTGTTCAAAATGCACACTTTTTTCTGCCTCCGTACTCGAATTCAGGCTCTGTGCCGCTAAACTTGGCTTAAAGCTTCCTGCTTCAGATTAATCACTGAAGCATTAATTGTTTAAATAACTGTTGGAGAAACACACATTGGCGAAAGCCAGTGTACTGCCAACAGCACAGTGCGTGCTCTGCGGGAGGCACACGGTGCCTTGGCGAGCCAGGTTCGCCTCTGAGTAGCCATATGCCACTCTTCCTAGCCCGAAAGTGAGGTCCTTGCAATAAAGCTTCTAACTTCAGCAAATCTTTGACCAAGGAAATATGGGCAAAGATCTATAGTTATCTGTCATAAAGCTTAGTTCTTGCAAACTTTCATATCAATCCTGGACGCAAGAAAACTTAGGTGTCGCTGGAATTTATAGGAAATGTCTAACTGGACTGAAGGTTATTTTCTTACCATAGAAAATAAACAGGAACTTCGGGACAGCTGCCTTTATGTGAGCAAGAGAACTTGCTAGCCCCTTCGGGCTTCTCTGGGAAACAACCATTTCCCTTCTCTCACCTCACTGCAGAGAAATCATACCAATCCTACTGACTTTTGAGAAGTTTCTTGGGAACTTTGATACTGTTCTCAAATTCTCCTTGCTAGACAGGAAACTTTGAACATCTTCAGACTTTTCTTCTTCTCCTCCAAATCTTACTTTTTCCTAGAAAATGAACAATATGCCTCCACTCAGAATCTCTTTTTCCATGTTTGTGACTCTCCTAAGATTGCCTCTTATTATCTTACTGCAGTAGGTCTCTGTTGTCTTGTGATAAACATCTGTGAAATTTATTTTTGTTGTGGTCTGGTGAACACACCCTCACACACATGCCCAGCCTCACACACACTCACTCATGATACTTTTTTACTTCTAATTCTCTGACCATTTTCCCCCAACTCCGAGCAGAGCAGCTACAGCAGTAAGAATGGAAGCTGAGACCTTCTGCTTCCTTCCCAAGAAGTCCCATTTAGCTGGAAGACATCTGACATTTAAATGACTTGCTTTCCTGTAGTTTGAGTTTCCCTGTGGCTAACATATTTAGATATACAGATCTGTAGTTAACATTTCAGCCTCTGGTTCCCTTGCACTTTCTAAAAGAGGAAACATTTCAGCCAGCTCCCAAACTGCTGGGCATGAGCCACTGCAATCAGAGGGAACACGCTAAAGCTCCAATATATGGTGAGATTGTGGTTAACATGCCTAAACAAGCAGCCCTCCCACCATTGTAAAAACTGGAAAGCTTTAGTTACTTGAGCCTCATTCCTAAAAACTCAAGTATGCAAATGCAAAGCTAAAGAGATTTGCATTGCTTCATTTTGAAAGCCCAGTTTTCTAAGCAGCCTTTGATTTCCAGGGCCCTGGCTCATGGTTTCTGGACCTAGAAGTTTGGCTGCAGGTGGCACATAAATTGATTAAAAAAAAAAAACCAGTTGTTTCCTCATAAAAGTCCCTATAATTCTGAACATGTGGTTGCACAGCAAAAACATGTGGAGTATTTAACATTTCATCTTCAGTTTAAACACACGTGACTTTAAACTGAGGAGAAGCAGCAAGCTCGTACACAGAAGAAGTTCAGTCCATCCTGGTTCTTGCTGGTCCTGGGAGCAGCAGGATGTTCTGGTGAGGTCAGTCCCTGACCCTGTGACACACACGGGCTGGCGCTAGGTATGCGCCGGGGGCAGTGCTGAGATGCGCACTCCCATCGCAGCATCCCCAGCAGGCAACTTAATGTGAGAAGGAGGGCCTGAGAGCAGCAGGGAAACCCTTGATCCAGCTGAAGTCCCCTCCACCCACAGTGATAGCAAGTGGAGCACCAAAGGCCGGGGGACCCATGGGCAGTGGTGAGCCCTGGGTGCCCGATGTCCTCCCCCAGAGCCAGTCTCCTGCTCCCAGCACTCTTATGCTGCTTGGACACCTGGGGAGCCAAGGGGAAGGAGTGAGGCCAGCCTGCCCATGACAGTCCAAGCACCTCTATCAAGTCCTCCTTGCTCCTGGAAGGAGGCTGATACGGAGCAAGTGACATATGAAAGGGACTTCTTGGAGAAAAGCAGTGGAGCTGTGTGACACTGCACGGCACCTCTGTAGATTGCTAAGTGCAATGTGCAGCTTGCAGATAAGGATCTAGAATTGATTACATCTGCACAGGCTGCGATCTCTGCAAAAAGAGAGTGTTTTCGTTTTAGATTTAACTTGGCTGCTTTCAGACACCTCCTGTGCCATCACTCCAGCTTTATTCATGAGTGATGGCTAGGCCAAATCACGGCACCCCTGATTTGTCATGAGTTTCAGAGAGGAGAGATCACTGGATGGTCCCAGGCTTCCAGGACCAAGTGATATAACCTCGTGGTCCCAGGGGCCACCACTGCCTCTGCGTGATGCCCGCCCTGGCTACGCCACCGCTAGGCAGCTGGGCTGCTGCCATGGGAAAAAACTGATTTGGAAAGAAACTTCACTGTTGTCCCAGCAACGTTGTGTATATCTCTCCCTGCTTCGGCCCCTTAAGCGGAACAGGAAAAGGCAGCAAACAGCTTTTTGTATTTAAACTGAGTCCTAATACAGGACAGAGTTCTCTCAGTGAATTTTATATATGCGGTTAGAGTACTGCATAGATTTATTTCATGCACAAAGATGCCCAGAAAGACTGTTATAAAAGTAGTTAAGCCAAAGTAGGGAAGTCCGAGAAATAAAGGCTATTCATATCTCTGTAATACAGCCCCTTTGTGCCTAGGCACAGACTGTTTAATGTCAGTACTGCATATCGTCTTTTTCACACGCTCTCACCTTGTTCAGTACACAGAACAGAGGATGTTTAGTTAATGGTCATTTGATGGTCTGTGTTACATTATAGCTCGGACTGCAAAACCACAGCAATCACTGGTGCCCTTGCAACCCACAGTGTTTTGTCATAGTATGTGATTCTAAGCCTGGAAATTCTGGATTCTAAGCCTTGAGGAACAACTTTTTTACTGTTAGAGGGACAGAGCCCTGGAACAGGCTGCCCAGAGAGGCTGTGGAGTCTCCTTCTCTGGAGATCTTCCAAACCTGCCTGGATGCCACCCTGTGCCACGTGCTCTGGGTGTCCCTGCTGGAGCAGGGGGGTTGGCCTGGATGATCTCTAGAGGTCCCTTCCAACCTCAACCATTCTGTGAGTCTGTGAAATGGACATAATCTACTGTAGAGATGCAATTAACATTTCCTTATGAAATCCTAGATGGTCCTGTAATGTATAAAAGTTTCACAAGCCTCAATTACTTTACCCTCACTACATGCCATTAAGATCCTTGGACAGCATTATCTCCACACTGAGGATGGAAAATGGAGACATGTATTGCTTTAGATCCAAACACATCCTTTCATTTCAGGTGCCTGATCTATGGAACCTAAGTTTTATCCTTGTCATTTAGTGATACAGGAGTTGTAATGCATTCATAGGCAGTTTCCACTGGCTTTGTTCTGTTGTTGCTCTTGTCTTCAACACAACTGGAAGTAAAGCTCCAGGATCTTAGATGATGCAAAAGGAAAAAAGTAGGTCTGACAGTATCTTCTATAGGCCACCTAGTCCATCTCCCCCCCACCCCTAAAAAAAAAGGTCAACTGCATCAGTCTACTCTGGATATCCCCACAGCTAAATCATAGTTTAAAAAACTATGTGTTTTTTTTTAATCTCTAAAAGTAGAGATTTCAATGTCTTCTGAGTCAGATCCAATCCACTGCATATTCATTTTTAGACTGATGTTTACATGATATAGTTCTGTCTACAACTAATAGTTCCACAATTAATCCATCTTTTCTTGGTTGGTCAACGGTAGACATAAAGATCTGTATATTTCTCTTTGGAGTTGCTGTTAGTATACATGATGACCACTATTATGCCTGACCAAAGTCTTCTCTTTTCTAAATATTTCTTGCAAATACAGAGGTACCATCTAATACGGGAGAATTCACTGTTCTCTCAGCCTTTTCTCAAAGACTTTGTTTTGAAGACGTTGCCTGCAGAAGCATTATGTGGCATGCTAGGCCCTAGTTTGCAGTTTTGTATTTGATTATTCCTACTTCAGTATAGACCTTGGTGGTCTTCCTAACTGAATTATTTATCTTTTTTCTTTCCTTTTTTTTTTTAAACAGCTCACTACACAAGGTTGTTTTTAGTCCCCCGAACTCTCATGTGCCTGCAATTCCTCAGATGAATTTAATACACATATCCACTAATGAAGGGTGTAATGGAGCCAAACATGTGGAAGAGAATCAGCCCTGCGACAGATCATGGTGGAAAAATATTTTCTTCCATTTTGACAACACACTGTTAGTAATTCCTTAAGTAGATTGCCTACTATAATTATTTTTCGCATGTCTAAGAAGTGAGACAAAGGAACAAACTCCTGAGGAGAGTCGGGCCCAAGCAGCTTGCCCCGATCACACAGAAACTCTGTGTCACACGCTGGGGTGGGACCTTGGCTTTCAAGCACGTCCGTGGTGACTTATGTCACGTCCCCCCTCAGTTCTCTGCCTCCTGGGACCTTTGGATGGAGGAAGCTTCCTCTCCCTGAAGGAGAGAGAAGGGCATGGGGAGGCCAGGTTGGCACCAGCCCCGCAAGGGAAGGATCGTGTTTGCTGAGGGTAGCGCCTTGAGAGGCTTCCGCTTTTAAGCTCCAGCATGCCTCTGCATGCCCCTATTTATCTGAACCTCGGCAGGTTTCTAAAACAACAGGAAAACATACATTCTTGGCACAAAGGTTACCCTTGTTAAATTATTTCAAGCAATTGGTATGAGACAGAATGGGCGAGGGAGGGTACAACAGTAATGTTTTTCAAAGTAAGGGCATTTTTTAGCACTGGCAGCATTTGATATTGTTCCCCATCATTATCTGAGCACTATTTAGATTGACATTTACTTCAAGCAAGTCTTAAATGCAGTGTAACCCAAGGTCAACCCAAGGTCGAGGACTGGAGCATTCAGGTGTTGTGCTGTGATGATGGTCTACTCTGAAGGATTAAAAAGCCAGAGAGTGCAAAATAGCCTCGTCAGACAGCAGGAAGGGTGACAGGAGCAAGAAGTCAGGACTCACAGGGTCTTGAAAGCAAGGTGTGGTAGCTCAGTTGTTAGAGCCAAAAAACCTTCGTCATAGCTGTGGGTAACTATTGAGATTGACTCATTTATGAATAGGGGAAGAACAGTCAATCTTTAAATCCTCCATTAAGTATATTAGTCAGGTTGTTATGTATTTAGTTGTCAAAAACCTTTAGCTAGCTGCAGCATGGATCTTCAAGGTAGGTATTGACGATTCACCCCAGGATAAGTCTTTTTTACTTTTTTTTTTTTTTTTTAATTTCTAGCAGAGCTGATGAAGTTGGTTAAGACTACAAGCAGTCAGAAATAAGGTGCATAACATAAAACTCTGGACAATTTTATGATAATGTACCACCATTGATTGTGTACCGATTCATAGGGTCTATGAGAGACAAACCATACTTAAGCTCTCCACCCTCTGGTCAAATTGCAAAACAGCAGCAAATTTAGGATTCAAAGAGGCTTTGAGCATATTTTCCTTTCTAAGATCTCGCCTTTTGCTCAAATTCCAAGGTTAGATGCATTATATAAATAACATATACCTCCTTTACGTTATAATGATATTGTAATCTAATACACCAGAACTTTGAGCTCAGAGACTCAGGTTTTATGTTGTTGATTTGGCATTGTTAATCCCAGGGAAGCAAAATAAATTCCCTTTTTAAGGTGATTCAGACTGGCACAATTGGAACAAAATGCCACTGCTGTCAATGGAGATTTTGACCCATATTTAGAGTTACCTGGAAAGAATAAAGAATAATTTTTCTCTTTGTATTCCACTAGATGTCAGCAGCACATTATTTTTGGTGAATCTAGTTGACCAGTCCAGAATAAATGCTGGAAATACTTTGGAGAAACTTCTCACATTGTTTCTCCTTTGGAAGTTGAGTGTTCTTCTGAAAAAAAAGCTTTAATTCTGGAATAGAGTGTTCTTACAGTAAAGAATATTTCAGGAAAGATAAATCATGTCAAAATCTCTACACTGAGCAGGTATTTTGGAGTATGTAGGCCACATTTTTTTAAGTAATATTTGTTAATAAGAGAACATGTTAAAATTAGGATTTGAATTTAGATTCGATGCTCTTCCTTTGCTGCTCTCAGCAGTAAACAAGGACCGGAGAGGGTGTCCTGTGACAAGACACGTTAACCTGCTTGTAGAACTAGCCCTCTGGCTGTTTTGAAGACTATCACAGAATGGATGAGCTTGGAAGGGACCTCAGGAGATCTTTTAGATCAGCTCCTCCTCTCAAGAAGGGTCACCTCGAGCATGTTGCCCAAGACCCTGTCTAGACATCTGTTGAATCACTCCAGGGAAGGAGACTGTTCAACCTCTGTGCACAATCTGTTCCAGTGCTCTGTCACTCTCCCAGTAAAGCTTTTCCTCTTACTCAGGTGGAACTTCCTGTGTTTCAGTTTGTGCCCTTTGCCTCTTGTCTTATTCCTGAGCACCACTGAAAAAAAGTCTGGCCCCATTCTCTGCACACTCTCCCTTGTGATACTTATACATGTTATGATAAGATGCCCCTTAGTCTTCTCCAGGCTGAACAGGCCCATCTCTCTCTTTTTTTTTTTTTTCATATGAAAGATACTTCAGTCCCTTCATTATCTTTGTTGTCCTATGCTAGACTCGAATGTCCAGTAGCTCCATGTCCCTCTTGTAGTGGACATTCCAGAACTGGACACACTGCTCCAGATGTGGCCTCACGAAGGCTGAGTAGAAGGGAGAGTCACCTCCCTTGACATATTGGAAACACTCTTCCTAATGCACTACAGGGTACCGTTAGCCCCAAGGGCACATTGCTGGCTCGTGGTCAACTTGCTGTCCACCAGGACTCCCCAGAGCTGCTCTCCAGCAGGTCATCCCCTAGCCTGTACTGGTGCCAGGGGTTATTCCTCCCTAGGTGCAGGACGCTGCACTTGCTTCGGTTGAACCTCATGAGGTTCCTCTCCGCCCATCTCTCTGGCCTATCCAGGTCCCTCTGAATGGCAGCTCAGCCCTCCAGTGTCTCAACCATGCTTCCCAGTTTAGTATCATCAGCAACGTTGCTGAGAGTGCACTCTGTCCTTCCATGCAGGTCACTAAACAAGACTTGATGCACTACAGCACTTCATAGTACCTCATGGATTCCTCTGTCTCCAGGCCACCCACCGCCATCCTCACTGCAGTGTGTCTAGCCCATCATTGCAGCAATAACTTTAACTCACTGGGGACAAATGCAGTCAGATCTCTTTTTTGCTTTACCCTCAAATGGCTAATTCACTATGATATTGTGAGTATGTGATGCTCAGAGCCAAGGGTGGCAGCAGTGGTGGTTTTATTGGACCAGTCTCCCCATCATCTTTAGTGACAAAATTATCTTAGAGGCAGCATCTCTGCCTTTCACTGGCAGCAATATGAGGCCTCCTCACAGTTCTCTCTTGCTTTCACCTATAGCAGTGTTTCATTTTCCAGAGTTTCCCAATGCAGTTATCTCTCCATATCAAACACAATTTAATCCATGATCTTTACATGGCCTCACCTTGGCACCTTGTTCAATAAAAGGATTGGTTTATAGTGCAGAGCTACTGCCTGTGTATGGTGGTTTCAGTTGCTAGAAAGTTGTATTTTTCCATGAATAGTGAAATTTCAGGCTTCGATGTGGTTTTTCCAGAGGGGAGTAGGGCCATCACACATCCTGCTGCTCCCTGAGATAAGGGCACACAACAATACCCAGAGCTGGCCGTGCACAGCCACTCGCACATCACAGGGAATGGACCTTTGCTGCAAGACCGGGTCAGGGGCCAGCAAACGGGAAACAAAATGAACCTTTTCCCAGAAAGTCTCACATTGCTCATGAGTCACCTGATATGAAAGGCAAATGAAGCTGCCAAACACTGCAGCTCCATGAGTGATATCTTACATAAACCATTTAATGAGTTCATATGCATCTTTTCAGGCATTTCCCTCTTACATGTACTACCCCCCAGCTCTTTGCAAAGCCATCCCCCAGTTATCTCTTTCAGTCCATTTCATCAATTTTCAATTTTTGATCTACCCAGCTTCCTAACAGTACCCTCTGTATCTGCACCATGCTGTCTGTGCCCCACCAGAGGACATTAGGCGATAAGGGGCCATCTGCATCTACCAAAAACGAGGTGCTACCACAGTCCCCATCAGCTATGGTACAATTCAACTTCTGCCTGCCAGAGAGCAGAACATGTCAGGCAGCAAGGCATTCATAACAGGCCACCAATTGTGTTGAATATATTGCAGTAGTTTGCCAAAATATAACAAATGTCTCCCCTTGCAATATGCAGCTGCAAGGGATGCCTGGCAGAGAGCTGGAGAAGGTGGCTGCAAAACTTCCATATGTTTCTGGAATAAAATTGCCTTGCAGTGGTATCAGAGATGGTGCAATCCCACACCTGTTTAGCAGGGTCACTAATGTCTGCAATGGCTGGAGCACGAACTGCAGCCAATCTCTTCCAAGGGCTCTATGTGCACCGTGCTTTCAGAAGGAACAGCTGAGCCACTATACATGTGAACAATTTTGTTCTCCACAGCACTTGACAGGAATCGATTACCTTTGTTCCTTGGCAGGCAGTACCTCTCAGCAACATTATTATGTGCAAAGACATCATAAGCTCATGGAAGAGCCTACCAAAAAACATGGGGTACTTCAGTTCTTTTCTCAGGTATTGGCAGCATCTTCTTGGCCCTTGGCTGCTCAGAGACAAAACAATGAGGATGGTTTAAGTAAGATGCTAGCATGAACCTTTCTGAAATTCCAGATTTTCAGCCTGAGGTAATTTGCTTTTGCACATCTGGAATGGATGTCGGGGAAGAGAAGAGCACGATGCACGTGCATAGGCTCCCTGCTGAAGCAAGTGCCTTAGATCTCCTGCAGGCTTGCGGAGCCTGGGCTGACACGTCTTGCTTGCTGTTGCTGTCAGAGTTAACTAGGCCACGCATCCATCAAGTTGGCAGGGCTCCTGTGGCAGAGTTTAACGCAGGCTGCCACCCCCTAAGAAGCAGAATAAGCGTTTGACCAGGTAACGGCCCGCTAGCAGTCCCCAGCATAGGGCATGGGAGGTCCACATGAGGTCCTTCAGGAAGAGCAGACTGCAAATAGTTTATCCCTTGTCGGATGGTGCTTGCACATTTGTAGGGTCACAGGCTGATAGCAGGATTGAAATACATTCAGAGTCAGATCTGAGCATGGTTTAGGAATCAGGATTAATTTCTTCTGAAACCCAATTGTGGTTTTGGTTGAATTCAAAAGATAAGGATATATATATCAGAAAATACATTGTCTCAATTGCCTGGAGTAATGAAAACTTATCCTAGAGAGTTATGAATGCAGCAGAGGTTGAAGCCAGAAGGAGCAAACAAAGAATGAGAAAAAATCAGATTGCACCTTTGCAAACCTCAAGATGAACCCCATATCAAATATTTGGATTTGTGTGTCTATAAATTCACTTGTGCGACACTTGGAATGTAAATGAACTTGATGTTTAAGTCATTAAGAAGTTGTCATTAATTCCCTTAATTTGAGGAAATCAGTACAGAATATTTAAAACAAATGGAATTAGGAAGTTTTCTACTGAATTTATAGCGTGAAAGATCTGTGTTCTTAACTCTGGAATATATTGACAAGCTGACACTATATTCAAAAGAGGGAAAGAGGAGTAAGATTTGCATTTGACGTAATGAACTAGCTTCTGAAGTGGCTCTTCATTTTAGTAAATGTACTTTTCCAGTTGCTTTCTTCAGAGTGCAATAATAAATCAAAAAGATGGCACTCTATGGAGAATTAAGCTTCCTGGAAATACCACATTTGCACTCACAAGATTCTTTACATCCTTTTTATATCCTGATCTTATAATCAGTCTATTCTTTGTCTTTAGTCACCAAGTAATTTAGTATTAGTACCTCACCTTAATTAGGACTGTTGCAAAAGACTTCAGATTTATGGAGAACCTAAGTGGAGAATCTAAACCTGTAAAGATAGACACTCTAAATTTAGGAAGGATAATTAAAAGCATTGTACTTAGAGCTAAAAATGAAAGCAGATGAAAGCAGCAGAGCTGCAGGAACAGATTAGTGTCAGGCTTCCTTAGCAGGGCTTGCCTAATAATAAATGGGATGGTCAAATCTTGCTTTCAGTTTTACCTGTGTAAACCCAAGTAAGCTCTAATGACTCAATGGCATTATAGCAAATTATGTTGACATAAACAAAAGCAGATTTCTTCCCCCCTCCCTTTTTTTTCTGCTTATTTGTTTATTTTCCCCCTGGCCAGCATTAAAATGGCTGAAATAGAGTTTGCAATCTTCCAAACAGGAATAGGTTTAGAGCACCAAGGACTAATGTATAACCTAATTCTGCAGCAAATATCTTGTGATTCTGCACACTCTAAAGCTCAGTATAGAAAGCATCCACTTTCTTGTAATTAAAAAGTCGATGATAAATACAGAAAAGGCTGATATGATTGTGGTAATGTATGATTTTTTTTTACTTTTAACATCTGATAGTAGATTATTGGAGAGGTGGTCTGCAGTGTCAAAACTTTGGGGTCGGGCTGTTGGGACCTCTTATGCCATGATCAGTATGGGACTTCAATCAAAAGATTCACACAGAAAGCTTCATAATGTATGATTTAATACCTTGTACAGGAAACCAAGGAACTGTGTATGATGGGAGAAAGCACAAGATTTCCTGGCTACAGAAAAAATATCCTGGTCTAAACTGGCACAGAGACAGGGATGTGATAAATGGCAGACAAATAGGGTCACAGATAGCTGGGCTGGCAGGTTTGCAATTGTCATCCTTGCGGAACTGAACTACAGTTATTATTACAATATGCTATTCAGAGATGGATAAAAAGAGAAGTATAATAAATCCTGTTTTAAATATGTGGATAAATGCTGGATATTAAACGATATGTAGTGTACATTTTATCTCTGCATTTAATGGGCCTGGGTACTCCATATATGACTAATACGTGTCATTCATTAGCCACAAGGACTTTGTCAGGAGTACAAGAGCACTGAATATTGAGTTCCTGAATTCACATCCAGAGAAGTGTATTGAGCTCTGTTTTTCAATGGCCTCTTCAAGCAGGCCTTTCTGGGACCTATGAAGTCTTTCTATTTTTTTACTTGAAGAGAACTTGCAGGATGACATGATAATATAAATGTGTACTTCATACAACAGGAAAAAAAAAATCTTAAGTGAAATGGAAGCCCCGAATAGAAATTACTAGGTTATACATGGGAAAAATATCCACTGCTTGGTCCACACACACTCATAAAATACTGGGAGATAGGTGCAAGCAACCTACTTGCACTTCCTCATATTCACAAGTGTTTAGGATTTACCTTATTTATGACTGTTACCTGTCTTTTAAAACAGTCATTTGGGAGTAAAAATTATGTACTTATTGGCAAAAAAAAAATCTTCAATGTAAAAACCTGCATTTTGTTACTTTACAAAATAAAACTTTAAAACTACCATCTAATTTTCTTTTAAGCAAATAGCAGAAGCCCAGACTGATTTTAGTGGTCAGACTTGTGCCACAATCAAACTGTCAAAAAGAGATGAGGATAAGCTCAGGCTACTTTTTGTTTTGTTTTGTTTTTCTTACTTCACAATCAGGGATCCTTGTGAAATAATGTAATGAAATTATTCATTTCAAATTCAAATGCATGATTGACATTCAAGTATTTTAATTTAAGCATTTCCAGATTTCCTAAGCATCTTGAGGCTTGACCACATAACGGGAAGAAGAAGAACACACATGTGAATATAATTAGGGGAAGACTACCTGGATTCATCTTAGACTTACTTGGAAGGTTATGTTGTTTCTCTCAGAGCCTTTGCACAAACACTATGTCTCAAACACAGGACTCCTTCAAAAGTGTTGCACAGCTCATAAACATCACAAGTGTTTGTGCCATTGCTCACATCTAGGATCCTATGTGCATCTTCTAGCCACCAGCTGTACTCTCCAGTTACAAACATATGGCTCAAATCTATCAATTTACTGTCACCTAAGTGAGAGACTACTAGTGGCTGTGCCTTATCTGTATGACACAGTGAGCTGAATTAAAATCTCATTTTTTCCCAAATAGTGAAGTTCTGCCCCCTTCACAGGTTCATTTCTCCAGCTTCCTGCTGGCCACTTGCTCAGTGCCAATCCCAAGAACAGTTAGAAAGGAGCAGAAGGGGGACATCCTCCCATTTTGGTTAAATGAATCCCTGTTTGGGCTCATCTATCTCTCTAAATACATCATCTGTATTGGGGCAGCCCCGCTGTGGAGTGAACCTTCTTAAAGCTGGAAGCTTTAGGTTGCAGCCCCGGCAAGGATACATGGCATGCACACAGTTCATTACTACTATTCTGCTTATGGGCAATAACTCATCAAGCTGAGGCAACGTGTAAGGTCTGCTGCCACTAATTCTTAACTGCAGCTCAGATCAAGGTAACACAGAAACCAACAGAAATTATACTTCTGGACTATCCAATGTAATAAAAGCTGAAGTGGAGTGAAGTTAATCAACAGCATTCCAAAAAAAGCTTATCCAAATGCTTTGGCAATGTCTGTAGTAGACTCAGTGGTAGAGCAGGTAGGCATTCAAGTTAATCCTTATTCATATATATAGCCCCACTGAAAACAAAAGGAGAACTGAAGTGAATATGTGCCCACAAATGTATTGGAAACCTCCATAATCTGGCTTAGAATGAATTCAAATGTATTTAGTATGAACAGTTGGTGAATTTTTTTTGACCCAGATGGTAGCATACCCTCATCAAATGTTTGGCTTGAGTCATGTTCACTGAATAGCTCTGCTGCTATGCTTTCATGTTGTATGAAAAAAATGCCAGGAAGAGGTTTACATGATTTAATATAACTCTCTGTAGATTTTGGCACTATTTCACACAAGAACTTCTCCAATAAAAGTCTTGCAAATAATTATCTAATGGAGTGTCCTGATATCTTATCTATTTCCAGCACTCCAACGTTATCTGTCACAGCATTTATACCAAATGATGGTAACATTCCAAGAGATACAATGTCATGATAACAATATTTAATATATGGTCTATATATCAGGGTAGGCAGCCAAGGTGATAGGTGCTTTGCAAATACTTTTTTTTTTTTTTTCTTTCTATCCATGTTGGTCTCCAGCACTTTTCATTCTATAGGCTGCCTGCTCTTCTTCCCTCCTTGTTCTCAGTTACTGAAATATTTCATTTTAGTGAACACAAAATAAGAGCAATATATCGCTAGTCATCTCTAAATCAGAATTTAAAAATCTGTACTTTGAAAATATGTTAATAGTCACATCCAATAAACCTTCAACTGACTTGCAGTAATGTTTTAAACAAATACTTTTTTTTTCTTGGATGATTTTTAAATTGCTTACAAGGCTTACCAGCATCTGCAAAGGTTTAGTACTTTAACTATCTTGTTAGTTATGTGATTTTCAATTGGTTCTACACCCTTTGGTGCATATTGAACAAAATAGCACCATCAGTGATTGCTTAGGAGACATGAGTTTGCTTCAGCTACAGCATTTACTATCTGGTTAAAATTCCTTTTAAAATCAATGGGAAGAAACCGTTACCTCCAGAGTATGCATTGCTTCTTTTGCTGCAGGTGAGATCAATTTCCCTCCAGTGGTACCTTTTTCTTTCCATTGGCTCAAAAGGTAGACTGGGTTACTAGCCTGTGTGTAACACGTATGATTTAATTAACTTAGCCATAGACTGCTGAAGTGTGGGTTGATGTGTCTTTGAGAGATGATATTCTATATTCGGGGTTGAATAATATAATGGTGGCTGGAAAATCAGTTATTTACTGAGCAAGAATAGTTCTTGCTATTCTTGCCCAATCAAGGACAAGAAGTTAAACCTTATAAGGCTTAGCCCTAGTCTACAAAGTTGTTTTAAAAATACACCTGTAAATAACTAACCTGTCAGCTATACTTGACAGATACAATTGCTTGTAGCCACAGCACCAGCATCTGTTTCTTGAATTTAAGGATGGCCTCTCACCCAGGCTATGCAATTTGGCCAGATCCCTGAGGCTGAGTAGTTCTGGAGCTCTTAGAAACTTCAGAGTCAAATCTAGAAACCAAAGTCACATCTGAGACCTTTTTTATTATTGCTTTTTGTTTGTTTGCTTTTTGTATTATTATACTGATATTTTTATTATTATTGCTTATTAAACATGTCCCCTTGTGGGTGGCTGTCGCTTAAAAGAGACAAATGTGTTATTTTGGCCCTTCAGAAAAGGCATTATATCCACATATAATCTCTGTTTCTTATTTCCTTGTAAGTTCAGCACAGACAGTCATTAACAGAAGTTACTTCTGTGTAAATCTACAAAACAGCTATCTTTAGAATGTATACCTGAACAGATACAGCACAGGTCTCAGCAGGAGTCTTATATACGTAGCATATGCATTTAAAACAGAGAGACATTAGCTACAAAGCTGTCTTCAAAGTTGTGTGTACATTTGCCTGAACTAATGAGTTGGTTCCTCTAGAAAGAGAGAAAAATGGTAACAGACATGCCATATATATTTTTAAACAATGTGTGAATAGGTACTGTATCTCTACCGAAATACACTATAAGGAATATTTTGTTTTCTAGCCTACAGAACATCAGTATAGAAAATCTCAGGATATTAAACCACTGGGAAACAGTCAGAATATAGATTCTAAAGAGCACAAGGAAAGATGTTTAGGAGTGCTGAAAAAGAAGGATGAAGTCTAAGAAGGCTTAGGCCTTATCCTACAAACCACTTAATTGTGTGCTTCGTATATTGCACACATACGGAGAGGTTTGTTTGTTGGGATATCTTCTCTTCGTAATTGTGCGAGACACCCTTCACTATATACTGAGTTTCTCAGATCATCTCAGTGAGCAGATCATTAATGAATAAGTAGGTCAAGTCTATAGCCCATATACTAAACAGACCTTCCTGGGTCAGGAAATATTGAAGGAGGCCATGGACAGAGTATGCATGTTGTTCTTGACTATTGGTGCTCATCTGGGGCCGTTTTGGGATGGTTACCCGGTGTTTTGGTGTTAGCTGAGCAGTATGTGCAGTGAATGAAGGGTACAGTCGCAAACTACCAGAATAAACTGCTGTATCAGCTGGGTGCACCTGAAGGACCCAGTGAGGAGAGGAAGCAACAGACAGAAGGAGGGGTTGATGAACTCTTGATGAAGGCTTGGTGAAGGCCCACACAGCTTCAGGAAAGAAAACTGTCTCTCTCAGGGAGGTAAAGTTTGAGTGGAAGAGAAATTGGAGTTGTGAAATCATTGCTGCCTCTTAATTAATAGCAGCTTAAAGTCATCCGTACTCCAGACACAGAAGGGCCTCGTTTCCCAGATGTAGGAGCTACCAGATCTTCAGGTCATGAAGTGCTCGGTCACTGTCTTCCTCCTCCAGAAGGAAGCCGGACTCTGCCCTGCCGTGACCACACGGTGTCACTCTTGGTCTAAACTGGATTTCGGGAGGACGCGCCACCTCCTTGCACGGGATCCCTGGATGCCTTGTGGATACCTTGCCTCACCTTGTAGATAGCTGTAGTTCGAAGATCATGAACTATAAAATATTGTGAGAAAAATATTCTAGTGACAGCTCAAAGTGATTTCCTGTTCAGTTGCAGGTGAACGGGAGAACAAAAAAGGGTCAGCACCACAACTCTTGGGCAAGTGTACCTGGGATAATGACCAGAAGAGCCAAAGTTATGATTATGTAATGTCATTGTAGTACCTTTACAGAAATGTAACAAACTATTACAGTTTGGTGGCTTGGAGAAAGCTGTCCTCCAGTGCCTTTCCTGCCAAGAAAGCACCGCATGGACAGGTTGTCTCTGATTTGAAACATAAACGCAGAGCGTCTTCCGAACTGTTAAAAGTTTTTTTTTTTTTTAAGTGAAAAAACATTTTTTTTTAATCTACTCTCATTTTGCAGAAACTTTCCACAGACAGTTCCAGCCAGCGTGGAAAATTTTATCCCAGTCTTTATATGTTGTTCTTGGTATCAGAAACTGTATATGTGTGGGGTGTGTCAGGAACCATCTTTAAACCATCCTGCGAAGTCTGTGAGGGATAGCTCCTGCCATGTGGTGTCATTAAACATCTGTGGAGCTGGTGCTACAGGAAAAGAGGAGAGAAATATGGTGGAATATTCCAGTTCAGTTCTTACCTGAGTGCAAATGGGCTGTGGCCAAGCTTCATCTCTTCTGGTACCTCAGGTGAGATGTCTAATTAGGACCATCACCCAAAGCACTTTTCTGAACAGTGGCCTTTATTTTAGGTATTTTTCACTGCAGATGCAAAGACAGGAATCTTGTTTTTATTATTTCTATAGGTTTTTTAGGAGAGAGGTGCAGAAGAAGGGCACAGACTAAGTTTTGAAAACCTTTTGAAGGAGAAACAAGCGCCTCCTGCTTAGTCCTGCTTAACATCCAAACTGCCTTCCAGAAATACTTACCACTCTATTGATTTTAGAGGGAATGTGAGAAAAATGTAGTTCTCACTTAGAAACCTCACTTACCTTCCTAAGGATAGTGAAATGAAACTGACTTGTGGTGCAGAGATATTTAGTAGAAACTAAACCACATGAAATATCTAAATTTCATAATCTAAACGTGTGTATGTGAATGCATTCAGCTCAAGGAGCTATTAGCAAAGGCACAATAAAACAGTTGAAATTACAAAGGGAGCAATTGCTTTTAAAAGTAACTCATTAAAATTATATCATTTACTTGACACAGAAGAAATTTGCCCAGGTAGTTCTCTGAGTCACTGAAGTTCTGCACTTCTTTACTATTAATGTCTTCCATGCTTTTTTTTCCTTAAAAGAGAAATTAGAAAGTATTTAATTTTTGGTACATTGTGACTGCAGTTCTCTACTTGCATATCTACACACAGCACCTTGCTAACGCCCAGGAAGTGCTGTTAGGCAAAGATAATGCATATCTCAAAATTTAGTCACTTAGCAAGTGAAGTTTCATTTTCTGTAGGTGCAAATAAGTACTACACATTTTAACATCTGTGGCCTAGAAATCATTGTAACAAAAGATGTTTCAGGCATTTTTTTACACTGGAAGACTTTGCAATTATTAAACAGTATTAAAAGAATTAATGAATTTGGGGATTTTGTTTGATCATTTGTTGGAGTTTGAGGGTGAGGTGGCTATACCTCTTTAATATCCTAACACAGTCCAAAAACAGAAGAGTTTCTTGCCTGCTATAAGTTAGCATTTTCAGCTAAAAATATGATCTTCCAGAGGCCTGGTTTATAGCTGAAGGCATACAGCTTTCTGTCTGTTCCTATCTCCAATAGATAATAAAAGGTGGGAAGTTATTACGTGTTCATTTCTCCAGAGTACAGCAAACAAAAAAATAGTCCATATGAGAACTTAACTTACACTCATTGCAGTTATTTCTTTGTCCTTTTTTTTTTTTCTGAACAAATTATCATTCTGATTCTCCAGATTGCTGAGACTACCAGCTGCACTAACTAGTGGGTGGTGGAAGCTCCGTTTTAGACAAGTGTATACACTATCCAAATAAGTATATTATTCATTGGTGAAATCAGTCCTCCCAATGCAAATTTTATTGCCACTAGAAATTCAGGATGCAACAACACTACTGTCGCACCAACAGCTGCAGCAGTGGCCCGTGCTCCGGGATGGACCAGGGCAAGCAGTTTCCGTCAGCTTTATGGAAACCTGTTTTTATCATAGGCCTGTAGCGTAGTGGAAAAATTGCTCGAGTCCTTGTTACACGATAGCTGGCTTAAGGACTTAATTCTGCAACTGTAATTATGTTTTGTCTATAGCAGACTGGGGCCGTTGTTTCACTAGGAGTAGGAAAAAAAACCTCTAAGGAAGTGGGATCACAGTTCTACTGTATAGAGGAGCATATACCCACACCAAAACTCCTATTTGGAACAAAACAAGCATTTGGGCAAGCTGTATCTATGCTAGGCACACACACACACACGGGTGTGCCTCAGCAGAATAACGCTCACCTACGTAAGTAAAATTACACAGGCATTTTCAGAGAGAATGCTGGCTGAAACTTTTCATGGAGAGAAGAAAAAAAAAAAAGGTTAGAAGAAATATGTTTCTAAATGAAAACTGACACAGTTTATGGAAATATTTTTCAGGATTTTACTGCAAACCAATGGGTTTGGTCACAAAAAATATGATACATATAACCATGTTAATTATATTACATTACAATGATGGTATACATTACAAGTAAGTCTGTAAGTTTAAATATACATCTAGAGTTACAACTGAATGTACAGATATATATATATATTTTTTACAATACATACAATCAGGAATGAAACCCCTCCCCAAAACCATAAATAATGCCCATTTTACAGATGACATATTTTAAATTTCAAAAAAAAAAAAAAAAAAAAAAGAAAAAAAAAAAAAAAAAAGAAAAAAAGACCAACAGCTTTGACTGCAGCTGGGGCATTTTGGTCCTTAAAAACCCTTTCTAAAAATAGAAATCTTTTTTTTTTTATAGCAGCAATGCTTTCTTCAAGCATTTGGATACAAGTAATTGTGAGCCCGTTTCAATAATTTTAGTTGACTGTATAGATTTACAAAAAAAATTTCAAAATTACACTTAATTTATCTTCCAAATATGGAAGAAACAAACAATGCCCCACATTGTGGTATCCTGCAAGTGTCACACTGATGCTTTAAACTACGTCCATCTGTAGTACGCAGACCACACACATACCATTTGTTCACATAGTAAACCCACATAAAATGAACTGAGAAACACACTCTGCAACAGGAAAAGCTTTGGAGCTAACAAGATCTCATCAGAAAAAGGCACATTTCATAAATCCTTATCACATTCAAATAGATCTTCAGGCAAGGCTTTTCAGAACATGATTTCAAAACAGCTTGTTCTTACTCCTACAGTCTGCTGAAGTGGTCTATGGCAGCAGTCACTTCTGTTTGTTTTTCTTTCCCAAGGAGACAGCACCACTTTGGGGGAAGAACAAATGGAAATGAAAAGCCCGTGAAGCTCATTTAGGGAGTGATGTCCTCTTCAGAAACCCTTCCAGCAAACAGTGTAGTTGAAATTAAGGCTGCAAAGCTGCCATGGTGGAAATGTGCAAATTCTGTTTCAAGGTGACTGGTCAACTGGCAGTTCCACCAGAAGGCCAAACAAAAAATAAAAAATAATAGTTATTATTATTAAAAAAAGCAAAAACACACAAAGTGTTCACAAGAAAGAGTCCACGGGTGGGGCATACGAGAAGCCCAAAAATGCCTCAGCAGCTTCTTTGACGCTGGCAGTAATGAGGATGCTGTCTGGAGACCGGCCAATAGAGTTGGGGACTGGCTCATCCGTAAACTCAGGATCGAAGTGTCGCAAGTCATTGGGGCCGCTCTGTGGAAAGAGCAAGAAAGGAAAGACCAAGTTGGTTAGACCAAATCTGCCCAAACTGCGAGAACTCTTGTGTGGAGACTCACAGTGTTATCACCTTGGACTCACTGTTAAACAGCCTTTACCAGTTTTTTAATAGACTTTTTTGTATTCTGATGCATACTGTCTCACTAAAAACAAGATTCAATTTAATACACTATCCTCCAACTAGGCTCATGCAACAAAAGCCAAATACAAACATGTCACTCTCCCATGCAGCAGTTGACAGGGAGGACTTTGATCTCTGAGCAAGTAGTTATATGCAGTTTTATAAAGCGCTTAGAAAGTAAGAAAGAGCAACCTCTGCAATAGACCCCCTGTTCTTGCACATTAGATTTAAAAAGTGAAATTTAATTCTAAGCTTGGGAAGCCACTTAGTTTCCACACCTTCTCTTCATCCCTTTGATAAAATGGGGGTGGCATGGTTTATTTTAAAATAATCATGCAAATGAAGCATTTGTATGAGGCAAAAATAACAGCTAAATTTAGAACATCCATCCACAAAGAGTCAGCTACTGTTTATTTTAACCTTGCCTGGACAGCAACAAGGGAAGGAAAATCTATGTTATTTTAAACACAACAATATAGAGCCAGTTCCCTTTGGCTCCTTGGCACCCCACAAAGACAAGAGGAGAAAAGGCGGTCTTTATACATTCCATAATTAGAAGTGATACATACCACATTTGGGTTAAAAGGCGGTGTAATCTTCTTATTAATAAGATCATCCCAGTTAATTGGGGAGAAGAAGATGTGATTCTTAATCTCCATCTGTTATGGACAGAAAAAAAAGATTAATTCAGAACAAAGCACCTCATATGAGCACATCATCTTCCTATGCTGCATCCAGGAACTGGACAGTCTGCACTTACAAAGTCCTCCTTGGCGCCAAGCCTCTTCGTCCTGTCCTTTTGCAAAAGACCTTCCAGGAGATGCCTAGCAGAGTTGGTAATATTTGGCTTCAACTGCAGCGGTTTGTTCAAGATGTTATCATACATTTCTGCTGTGTTTCTGCTGTAGAAAGGTGGCTGTGGGAAAGGCAGAGGAGGGATGGAAGTCAGTACGGTTGACATGTGGGCACACGTTTCCTGACGGCACAGTCAGCAAGAGGAAGGAGGTGGCTGATCCTCCACCAGGACTAGTCATCACTTACCAGGCCATAGAGCATCTCATATAAAACTGCTCCAAGGCACCACCAGTCGACAGTCCTGTCGTAGGGCTGCTTGTGAAGGACTTCAGGAGCAAGATACTGTGCAAGAGAAGGAAGAAAGTCTCATTAGCCAAAAGGATCTTTATAATTTATAAGCCCCTATGTTCTTGAACTAAAGGGAACACTAGTTGGACAAGTGCTGAAGCTACTGGGAAGATTTATGTTCCTCATAAGCAGGGAGACAGCTGGAAAACTGTCCTTTTACCCCCCTGCCCTTTCTGCAGGTTTCCTACTGCCTTCACCAAAAGCCTGCCATTGAGACCCATAATACCTCCCCCTTGTCCAACCTGCTGTAAATCCACATTGGAAATGGCAGTTTTCACTAATGAGGGCAAGGCTCATTCCCGCTGTGTGTGCCTAGAGCTGAGCATACCTCCGGCGTGCCACAGAAGGTGGAGGTCGTGCCATTGTGCTCTATGTTCTCCTTGCAGAGACCAAAGTCGGTCAGGACAATGTGGCCCTGAGAGTCAAGCAGGATATTCTCTGGCTTCAAGTCACTGTAGCAAGAGATGAAAGAACAACAAACGTTAGAGGAGTCACAGTGATAATATTTTATGCACAATTGAACCCATAACTTGGTTAAGTTGCAAAGAATTGTTTGAGCTTGGAATTGCTTTTAAGTAAGACCAACTTTTTAATGCAAAAAGTATGTAAGCTTTTTTTATTATTATTATTTTGACAAACTGAATGACATTGCTTACCGATAAACTATGTTCAGGGAGTGCAGGTAGCCCAGTGCACTGGCGATTTCAGCAGCGTAAAAACGGGCTCTGGGTTCCAGGAAGCAACGTTCCCTCTGGAGATGGTAGAACAACTACAGGAGACAGAAAGAACAAAGTTCTGTGAGCGGCGCCAAAGCCTGTTAACAATGCTTTTAATTAGACTCAACATATATAGCTGGAGAGAACAATAGCAGGAAGCAGCCTAATGATCCTTTGGTAGTTCAAAACTTGGCAGCCTGGAGACGGCAACTCTAATAACTTTTCCCCCCATGACTTTTCCCCTTGGAACTCTTTATTTAAAAGGCAGGGAGAAAAAGTCCACACTATCGTCATGTTCGTGTTATAGGAAATGCTACCTCATTTTCTTGACGCTTACCTCTCCACCATTGATGTAGTCTAGGACAAAATACAACTTGTCCGCCGTTTGGAAGGAAAAGTGAAGCCCAACCAGGAAGGGGTGTTTCACGTTCTTCAGCAGGACATTGCGCTCAGACATAATGTGTTTCTCCTGAAAACATACGAAACCAAGTGTTTAGTGACAGTATCTTACAATGCTTACCAACAGCAGTAAAGATTTATTCCACTGACATCCCAACAGCACCACTGAGGAGCAGCTTACCTCCTTCTTCTTCAGGATTGCTTTCTTCTGCAGGACTTTAACAGCATAGAATTGTTCTTCTGCCTTATGCCGTGCAAGAAGAACCTGAAAAAGGTTAAAATCCCACAACTGAGCAATGCTGAATTATAGTACAAATTGTAAATACAATTGGAAACAATCTTAACTGCTGAGTCCCACTTAGGCCCTCTGAATGGATGCTCAAGTAGTTTGCTGAAAATGCCTGGCACTTTTACCGCCCTTGCAGATGAATCTAGCAGGGGGGTTGTCTGCCTTGTTTCCTTCTCTTGCTAAAGGAAAACACATATTCTTCTAACCCCACCAAACTCCCACCGCCTGGCTCTTTTGTGACTGTTTCCTGCTCTGCTCACCACCCCAGGGCAAACACCTCCCCGCAGGCTGTAAGGCCTCCCTGTTAACCTCCCTGTTAAGTGTTTTACATTTCATTTACCAAAGCCAGTAAGTAACCCCGGGGCATAATACACAAGAGCCGAAGAGCAGCTAAATTGCAGAGGAAAAAAAAAAAAGAAAAATTACCTTTCCAAAGCTGCCTTTTCCAATCACTTTTAAGAAATGGAAATCTGATGGTTTGGCATGCGGGTTGGATGATGGACCAAGATTGATCTGCTGTGAAGGACTGGGCTATAAAAGCAAACAGACAAAACCCACTATATTTACTAAAACAGCTCGGTAGTGAGAGTCTTGACCATTGGTCTTTTTTTTTTAAGCATAAATCAAATGATCTTGAAAGAGAATATAAGAACACCCCCTACCACTAAAAACATAAAGTAATCTAGACCTCTGCCAGTTGCATTAAACTGTTTTGTACTACCTAAGCAGACTGCAATGGCATTTATTTTAATATTTTGATTTAAAAAAAAAAAATCTTGTTGAGCTCTTAGTCACATTCCATAATGAAGTTATAGCTAAATAATCTTATTCTTTAAGAATTCTTCCCAGTATGAGAGAAAATATTTACTCTCACTTGATTGCTTCTTTTTTCTTGTTTTATATTTGTGCACTACGAGGTCTAGTAATGATGCCAATTTAACCATGCCTCTACTACTGGTTCATTCTAAAAATGTTCCACAGAATAAAATCTACTTACAGGAGGAGAAGGATTAGCGTTCATAAGTTCAGGCTCTTGAGGCTGGGAGATTTTCAAGATAGATTGAACTTCAGGGCTGCAAGGATAAGAGGACCCATTATTAGAACAGCCGGATTCAAGCGCGCGGATCCTTCCTCTAGAGGGCAAGCAAGGATCGAGCTTGCGAAAAAACAGTTTCAGTTGCAAAACAGCAATTGCAGCTTGGAGCATTACAGAAGGCAACTGAAACAACCTAGTCGGGTAAAATGAATCTGGAAAAGGTAAATTTCCCAATTGAGGAAGATGTGTTTATTCCATAGGTAAAGATCAGATTAGGGACGAGTCTCCAGAAACCCGGCCCAACTGATTAGTCCCAAACCAAGCCCGTGAGGATTTGTTATGTGATGAGTAACATCTTCAGAAGAGCAATTCCCTCTTCTGCAAGAGTCATGCTGCAGGTATTACAGCAAACAAACACTCCGTTGCCAGGGCTTGCTGTACAGAGCGCCCCGTGTGAGCGAACCCCGCCTGAAATTTCCCATACTTACTGCTTGCAGGCATAGGAGTTGGTGGCGATCTTCTGAATGAAGTCGTTCAGCCCCATTCTCCTCTGCTTCATGAAAGCTGAAAACAGACACGGAGGGAAAAAAATCGTTAAGTAAAAGAGAAAAATACGGGGGGGGGAAAAAAGCGTGAAGAGTCGAGATGCTCTGTTAATTAAATTAAATATTCCCCCCATCGGTCTCCGCAGCCCCGCTGCCCGCCGCTCACCGATGAGGATGGCCACCATGCCCCTCATCTTGGCGTAGCTCAGCGCGGGGCCCGCGGCCTTCACGGTCATGGCGGCGGCGCCGGGCGCTGCTCGGGCTGCTGCTGCTGCTGCTGCTTGCACGGCGCTGCTCTGCGCTGCCCGCGCTGCTCTGCTCTGCGCTGCTCTGCGCTGCTCACACTACCCTGCGCNCGGCGCCGGGCGCTGCTCGGGCTGCTGCTGCTGCTGCTGCTGCTGCTGCTGCTTGCACGGCGCTGCGCTGCCCGCGCTGCCCGCACTGCTCTGCGCTGCCCGCACTGCTCTGCTCTGCGCTGCTCACAAACCCTGCGNTGCCGCCGGAGCCCCCCCGGCGCCGGGGGGGGACACGGGGGGGCTCGGCCTCCCCCGCAGACGCCTCCGGGCCCCTGCGGCGGCCGCCCCCCCTTCCTCTTCCTCCCCCCGCCCTCCTCTGCCTCCGCTCTCCCGCCCGGCGCGTTTCAGCAGCGGCGGGCGGAGGAAGCGGCGGCCGCGGCCCCGGGATGCCTGGCAAGGGCTGCCTTCAAAGGCGACCTCGGCGGGGGGGACACGGGGGGGCTCGGCCTCCCCCGCAGACGCCTCCGGGCCCCTGCGGCGGCCGCCCCCCCTTCCTCTTCCTCCCCCCGCCCTCCTCTGCCTCCGCTCTCCCGCCCGGCGCGTTTCAGCAGCGGCGGGCGGAGGAAGCGGCGGCCGCGGCCCCGGGATGCCTGGCAAGGGCTGCCTTCAAAGGCGACCTCGGCGGCGGGGCACAACCCCCCCGCCCCAGCCCGCCTCCCCACTGTCCTCGCCGGCAGCGGCGCAAGCGGGAGGGCAAAGCACCAAAGGCAACAGCTGGACGGAGCCTCTCAGCCTGCGGCCGGGAGACGCGCCAGCCCCGCTCGCTTTGGCGCGGCAAGCTGAATTACCCCGGCTCGCTATCCTCGCTCCTCGCCCTCACCCCTTCTCTCTCTCTCCTTTTTTTTTTTTTTTTTTTCTTTTTTCCGGCCCTGGGACGCGGTTATATAAAGTCCTTCTCTTTCACCCCTGTCCCAAGTGCCCCCTGCGCCCGGCCGCGGTGCCGCCGCTGGGCAGCGATAAGCGCCGCCGCCGCCGCGTCCTTGGAGGAGCCCCGGTGACTCAGGAGAACAAGATTTCCTGCCCGCGTTTCAATAATGACCATAAACAAACGTCCCCTCAGTGCACTGCCTTGATCCCGGCTGGGCCACTACAGCAAGGGAAGAGGGGGGAGGAAAAAACACCAAAACTCGCTTTTTTTTAACGACGAAAAGGGAAACCAGGGATAAATAAATGCAGTTCCCTGAACTTGGAGGTGGGTAGCGGGGGAGGGCGAGAAGAGCCCTGCTTCTAGAAGAGGTGAGAAGCTGACCTGGGTCGACACAAGTGCCAAAACGGGAGGAAAAAAGAAAAAGCCTTTCCGCAATTTCTGCTTCCCTTCGCGCGCTCGCCGGGTACGCCGCGTTCCCGGCCCTCAGCGGCTCACGCGCCCCGCGGCGGGCGCGGACACGGACACGGACACGCGAGGCGCGCGGGGGCACCGCGCTCGCGCACGGCCACCCCGCAGCTCTGCGCGCCGCGGCCGCGCGCTGCTGCGCTTATCCCGCCCTGCAGCCCGAGCGAAGTGCCCTGGGCTGCGGCTGCGACCCTCCCGCTGCCTGCAGCCTCCCCTCTCCCCCTTTTCCATTTTATTTATTTATTTTTATTTCTGCACCGTTGCTGCTGCCTTCCCCCGCAACTGCCGCCGGCCGCTGGGCGGCACAACTTGGCAGCCTCTGCGTCGCCTTCCCGCACGCTCGGGAAAAGCACCCGCAAAGGCTGCCGCTCGCTCTGAGCGGGAACCGGGATGCCCAGGAGTGCAAAGATGCTTGTGCATCTTCTGGGGGGAAGCCTTGCAAAAGTGCGGCTTCAGAGACTTTAAAATGAGAGAGTTAAAAAAAAAATAAAAATAAATAAAAACTACTGTAAAGCTGGCAATAGCTGGCGGGGCGCTGGCTTCTCCGACTTGTTACTTCCCTCACTTTGTTGCAAACAGTGTCACTCAGTAATGGCAGCATTACAGCATTTAAAAAAAAAAAAAAAAAGGCCTAGTAGATGGGAATAGGAGCAGTCCGTTTCCTCTCTCTCTCGCCTCTCAGCTTTCAGGGGGCTGCTGTCAAAAAAATACTCGCGCACTGCAGTTTTTTGTGTTTTCCCGGAGTTTCGGACCCTCAAGCGCTCTCTGCTATTCGCCGCTCCCCGGACGTGCTCCTGCCGCTCGCCCTAACGCGGCGCTCCGCAGCCCCGGCGCCAGCCCGTGCGCGGGGACGAGCCGATCCCGCCGCCGCCGGGCCCCTGCGCAGCCCCCCGCAGCTCTGGGGACACCCCGCCGCAGGCTGCAGCCGCGGAGCCCGGCGGAGCCCGCAGCAGCCCCGGGCTGCAACAGCCCCGCCGCCCTTGCCGAACCCCCCGCCCCGTCGCCCTGTTTCCGTGCAGGGTGTCCCGCGAGCAGCAGCGGCACGCGGGGGCGAACCCACCTTTCAGCGAGGATTTCTCTTCTTTGCCTCTCATGGCGCTTCGCGTAACGATCCCGAGCGCGGCAGCGCCCAGCCGTGCACCGAGGCTGCGACTGGGCTCCCGGCCCTCGCTGTAA
This sequence comes from Crypturellus undulatus, assembly GCA_013389825.1. Taxonomy (NCBI): domain Eukaryota; kingdom Metazoa; phylum Chordata; class Aves; order Tinamiformes; family Tinamidae; genus Crypturellus; species Crypturellus undulatus. The sequence continues at coordinate 1,055,679 of VWPW01014090.1, read as the reverse complement.
TCCCAGATAACTCCCCTTCCTGGCCGGCCCGGGGGCTGCAGGGAGGCGGTGAGTGCGGAGAGGCCGCCCGCCCTGCCGGCTGCCCCGCTTACGAGCGCAGTACCGAGGGCCACTGACATGCAGGAGCGTTATAAAGTTCAGCACGGGCCGCCCCGCACACTCTGCCCCGTTGCAACATCGCCCGGCAAATTACAGTAATCAGCGGCAGCGCCGCGCGCACGCGAACACACCCGGCACCGCGGGGCGGAGCGCAGCGGCGCGGGGCGCAGCG
>VWPW01014090.1:1020191-1055078 GCA_013389825.1 Crypturellus undulatus | reverse complement strand
CCGGCCCGGCTGCCTGCGGGGCTGGCCGAGCCCCCGCGCCCGCCGCCTGTGCCCTTCCTCCCCCTCCTCCTCCCCCTCCTCCTCCTCGGGGGCTCATGGCCCGTCCCGTCGAGGCGCTCTTCGCGTAGCGCCAAAGGGGAGATTTCCTCCCGAGGGAGGAATTGTTGTTATGTAAAATGAACACAGCGTTTCAAAGCCGTAAATGCGTCCGTCAGAAGCCCGCGTTGCTGCTTAAAAGCCTGAGTGCCCCGAGGTTGCATTTTTAAACTTTTCTCTCAGGCAGCAAAAGCCTCAGGGTTAGGAAGGGAGAGCTCAAGTAAGCAAAAATGCCTCCGTGTCCCATTACTCCATGGCTTCTGGAAAAGCATCAGCTTCCTAGAAAAGCACCATTTCACCTTAAGAAATTGTCAAGACACTGTGAGGATTTGCATGAGGAATTTGTGTAGGCACTGCAGCTATTGAGGGTTAGGAGTCCACTGCTAAGTATATACAACAGAAGCATTGAATACCTACCATAATATTACTCTCTGTTTATTTACACTCCTCCTTCAGTCTTAAAATTCTTGACAAACTGAGAGTCATGGTTTTGAAAAATAGAAGTTGGAAGTTCAGGGAGTAAAAAATAGAGAATCCTCAAAGTTTGCATGGATTTGAGAATGGCTGGACAAATTAATAGGAAAAACAAAACAAACAAACAAAACAAAACCAGTTGAGGGCTATTGACTACAAAAGCAACATGTCTAACTTGAGAGATTCCCGAACCACACATGCCTGGGGCCATGAGAGTGTTCTGGGGACACATCGCTGACCCGCTGCCTGCTCTTGCTCTTAGCAGGTGAAATCGCCCTGAGAGCTGGTGCCTGTAGCACCACACACAGACCTGGGCTCTGACCCAACGCATCCGTTCTCAGATTCTTATGTGGTATTTCTAAGTGGCATGTGCATGGTTCTGTGCTCACAGAATTTAACCAACTCGCACAATTGCTCCTTATTGGAAAGAAGAGAACTGATTAGCAGCCTAATATTATATGTCTGCTATAAAACCTGACTTTCAGATAACTGCCTTTCAAGTAAATGTAGCACTAGGTGTTCATCATGCCAGGGTCAAGACCATGGCTTCAAGCTGTGAGAAATACAGAGAAACACAGGCTGTGTTGGAAGTACACGCAAGCAGGGCGTGAGGGCAGAGCAGGCACAGCATGCAGGCGTAGCAGTGCAAGGCAGGTATGAGTGATCCTAGGATGCCACTGATAGAGAGATTAGGTAGGACATGCCCAATTTAAAGCCTGTAGGGTTGTGATTCAGTTTATCTAACAGAATGAGCACACACATCGCTAGTATGGGCCTGTCGGCCTGTGCAGTTCAAAGAATCTTCAGCAGTTGCTGGCCCGTGGAAATTCATCTCCCTGGAGGATTCACACCATTTGAAGGGTTCCTTCAGCTGAGGTGGTTTAGTCCCATCTGATAGGATTCACTAGTCCCGACAAGGCTTCTCCCTCTGGCCCCGCAGGGAGGCCAAAGGCTTCAACAGCCCATCTGATAATCTGACTCTCTGGGAGGATGAAAACTCTCTTCCTCCATGTCTGTCCTGGTACTCATTGGCAGAGCAAGATTTGTAGGTGTCATTTAGCGCCTCCATCCTTGAGGAATTACATTCCCAGATTTCAATTCAGCCATAAATTCAATGCTAAATAAATGAATACCTGCATACTTACCTGGACTTTAGTATATAGGTGGTAGGCAGCAGGTTGCTGGAATGACTTGGCTGACCCTGGAGAGAAGCTTCCCAGAGTACTGCCAATATTTTCAGCAATATTTGTGTTTGGGTTAATTACACAAAGATGGAATTCAAGCCCTGGACTGCAGGAATGACACTGCTCACAAATGCAAGAGATTGCACACCTAACATCATCTGTGTTCTGATGTAAATTCTCCAAAGCTTTAATTTCCCCCTGTAAATCCCCAACAGACAAGTTCTTGTCTCTGACCTTCTAATTAAGTTTTGCATGCAACGGCCAAAACTTTCAGTCAAGACCTTCCGGCTGCCCCCGCAAATGATGCCTACAAGTTTCAGCAAATAGATAGGAACTAAATAACAGCTTTAATAATAACCCCAGCAGTGATTTAAAATCAGGAGATTTAGACTGCTGTAAGCAGGCCTGTTAGACTTTTTTCTGACAGGAGGGTCATTGACTAAAACACCTATTGGTCTGCAAACATCTAATTGATTTCAGTGTTGCATTTCTCCAAACATAAATTTGGAACATCTTTTATTTCACTTTTTTCTGATGCTTAGGGAGAAGGTTTACTGCATTGTCAATAAGAGGCTTTAGTGCCAAGGGATTATGCTCACAGGATCACAGAATGATGCAGGGCTGTAGTGAGGAAAAAGTAATTCCTTTCCTTGTAGAAAGCAGTGGAAAATTACAGCATCCTTTAGCTGTGCTGACCTATAACTAAAATAGCTGATAAATGATGCCCCTAACTTCCATTTTAATTCCAGCACACTGATTTGTGTCTAACCTAGTTGTTGTCACTATGACAGTTATGAGCAAATGCTGCTGGTATTTTGGACAGAAAGGCTTAAACAGGGATGGCTTTTGAAGAAGCACATATGTATTCCCTCCTTGGAGCTGCCTCCTGCCAAGATTAATATGAGTGCTTGTGCTATTGTGCAGGTTCTCTAGCTTTGAGTCCTCATGAAGGACTCAAAGGAGTCCTCATGAAGGACTGACGGGACATACAGGTTGGATGGCGAATACTTGAATTCATTATTGTTATGAACTTGTAATGTGCTGCTGCTGAAGACAGCTTGGTCTTACCCATACTGAATAACACTAGCATGGTAAAGGAGATGAACAACAGAGAAACGGACGGGGGTTAAAAGGAGGCATGTGAGAAAAATGAAAGTTCTTAACGAATCTGTTACGAGCTCTCCTGTCTTGTCTCCTTTAGTCACAAGGTAACCTAATGTGAGTAGCTGGTATGCAGTCTGCAGCGAAGCACGTGCTGTCAGGTGGTTCTGTGACACAAGTTTTCTTTTGAAAACTCCGGCTTTTGAGGAGTGATAGCAGGGATGGATTCAGGCATTTTCAGTGGAAGGGTATGGCTCAAAGATTTTAACTTGTACCTTGATACATATATGGTAAAATAACTGATCTTCACTAGTTATGTGTTCATCTGTCTTTCCCTTATCTCTTCATCTAGCACTTCATGGGATGTTTGCAGCCATGATAGCTCAGTGCCTTTTATGTATATACAAAAGCCCCATCATCACCATTGTAATTCCACTATCTTAAAAGAAAGATCTTTTTAAGCCTGTAAAAGCCCTCCAGCCACCTTGGAGTTAAGGCAGCAAATACCATAAATAGCGAACAAATTGGAAAAAGAGAGGATTTTTTGCTAGATATAGGTTCAGTTAGTTGCTAACTCAGAACAGCAACAGCAACATCTGATGAGCTAGGTTTGAAAACAAAGACGTTCTAAAGGCATCAGGTCTTAATGCTTTTTCTCTTTGATATCTCTTCTTGATACTACTATGTCCCTTACCATTATGCCAACTGTCTTAATATTCCTCGCTGTTTCTAAATTTTCTCTCAGAAAGACAACTCCAACAAGTCTTTCTGTGCTGAAAGCTGCCCAGAATGCATACAAGGAAAGCTTTATTTATAGACACCTATTTCTAGGCATCTATCTATTTTGGCCATATTTGCCTTTTACTTGGGCCCGTTGCTTTCGGTGATATTGTTTCTGAAGGTAGAATAATGAGTCTAAGCTAGAGGTGATGGGAAGAAATGCTAATTTTGCTTTAGGCAAATGGTCCAAAATGGAGTCCAAGTATGTATGTTATATATTAATTCCTTTATTATATATTTATTCTTCTTAAGTTCAAATATCACACATGATAGGTAGAGATCCCTAACCTGTCTCAGCCCAGTCTAACCATGAACATGCAATAAGATTTGTAACATCAGTATAATACTGCAGACTGATCTTCAAAAATAAATTATGCATCTTGACTTCAATCTAGTGTATCTACATTGTGTTATGTTGTGCTGGATAGACATGGCATACCAACTTTCCTGGATTTAATTGATGTATTTCTACACAGCATTACTTTGCACTTACATCGTAGTGAGGCATGGAAATATAAGTCCTATTTCACATAACAAGGAATTAAACAACAGGGTAGACAGTGTGATTCATTCAGGAAAGTCTGTGGCAAAATGAAGAATTAAATGCAAAGTTCCATTCCAGTAACTGGGTCAAGATTTCTGTACAGTGGTATATAGTTCATATCTGCTGACCTCACTTGTTCAGATACACGTATTGTAAACAGACACATTGTTTAGGATAGCAAGACTGGATTCAGCAAGAGCACACACTGCGGGGACCTTCTCTTCTTTGGTGAAATCCTCTCTAGTTATCTAATATTACGATAGCCAAAGCTCACTTCTCAGCAGGTGGAACCAATCACACTGAAATATGTGGGAGTTAGAAACACCAAAAACTAAAAATACTTGTGATTCAAGAAAGGACCTGAATCCACGTTTGTGGGGAAGAGAAGGAAGTATAATTGTGTCCACATTCAGCTGGTAACCCGTAGTATCACCTGCTGTCATTCAACATACCAGTGATGCTAGGAAAGTGCTTTTCTCACAACAGAAGGTCACCACAAAGGCTATTACTATAAAACAAAAAGTCCCACAGATATTTCACAGGCACACACAGAAAGAAATAACTGCAGGTGTCTACATGATTAATTTCTTCTTTTCTCTTCCAGATGCTGTTTCCAAACCCATTCAGTCATTCCTTACACTGCGAATATCTTCGTAATATTTCATTTAGCTCAAGACTTTTAGTATCTTAAACCTTGACATAACTTGGAAAACCTTGATATGGGTTTCATTCACTGTGGTAGAAGATGCTTTAACTTTATGGTAAATGCTTGATGTGATTCCACAAAGAACCTGACTCCAAGCAGCCAAACATGAACATTTTGGCCACGTTTTCTAAGTTTCAGGACCAAAAGAAGCTACTAGAACATCTAGCATGGGTGTCTGCACGACGCAGGCTTCTGCCTGCTGCTACACGTACCAGGTCCAACAACTCCACCCTCTGAGGCTCCTCAGCTTTTCCACTTGACTCTGGCTTAACTATCTAAAAATCTTCATCTGATTCAAGGATAAGATTCAGGAGATTTGACAAGCATGCATAATCATGCAGTAGAGCAAAGGCTGGGGGTGGATGACCTCTTCAGCCTTAGCAAGGCCAGCTAAAAGGTTTGCTCATCGCAGCTGCTCATCCTCCCCCGCACGCCGGGTGCCACCACGCGGGGACCAGCGGGCAGACCTCCGCCCCGAGCTTCCACCAGCTCCCTTGGGCCAGCTGGCATGCAGCTGGGCACGGCCTCTTCATCACACACAGCCCAACACTGAAGCAGATATAAATATCCCAGGCTGCTCACGGGGTGAGGCAAAAAAAAATAGCGTGGTACCATGGTCTCACACCCATGGACTATGCTGTTGGTTTAAGCTTATAAAAAGAGGTGCAGATCTGAAAGCGCACAAAGCTCCAAATAGGTGTTGGTATTTCTGTCCCTGTTCCCATCAGTTCCTATCCCACTTTATAACACTGCATTTTTGAGGAAATATTTGCCTAGAGAAATGGGGCAGTAGAGGTCTAGCATACTGCAATACTGATGAACGTGGCATGGATGGTGTATAATTCTTAACATAACACTAATCTCCATGTCTGATTTGAGATGAGCAGAAGAACTGTAGCACACCTAGCTGAAATTCATGCATTGATCTTTTTATGTAAGGCAAGTTTAGTAATTCTGGCACATATTCTCTTAAGAAAAAAATAACATAAAAAGGAGAAGGAGTATCAGCTATTACCGCACATTTTGAATAGGATATTAAAAAAAAATCTAGTACCTCCCAAACATGTTTCAGTATGCTGCAATATAGTAGTTATTACCTAGCCGTTCCTATTTTGCTGAAATCAAAGACCTTTAGAAATATGGATAGTTACAGATTAGGAAATTGAAACATAAAGAGGTTAAGCAAAGTACAGTCCAGTGAAATGAAGGACTGAAAACTATACTCCTGGCCTTTGGCATTACACTGCTTGTTTAGCAAGATTAGTCAGTGAAAGCAAATATGAATGTTTACTACAGAAAGACTGTCCATAACGTAGCTACCAAAGTCAGTTTTAGCACTATTAGTAATGATTTTCACTTAGTAATAGTTTTCACTTAAGTGTGTTTGTATCTAAGGATCTTAAGATCCTCATGCAGGCAAATATTAACTGTGACATTTTAAAGAATAAAGACATGGGGAAGTTAAAAGACTTGGGTCATTGTCATATGATGAGCCTGGAATAGAGCAAACATCTTGCAGGGCTTGTGACTTTTAATCCCATGCTCAGTTCATTAGACCTACAACTCACCTCCCACACGCACTGATCTAGCATGAAAATAGTTTTGTTCATTTAGTGACTGACCCAGATTGACTGACTCAAAAGAGCAGTTGAAATTTCAACTATGGGACTCTGAATCAACCAAATGGCCTCTTCTCCCAGTTTTTGTAAGGTTTCCAAATCCCACTCTAGTTTTGACCCATTCTCAGATTTTGAGATGCATTATTTCTTTCACAAACTGCCATGGAGGCAGACAACGAATGGACAGAGAGAGGAAGGGAGTCTCTCATAAAGGAAGAAAATTTGTTTATATCACTGTATGAGATATAAAATTATACAAAGAAATGCATGTACAAAATACAGCCAAGTGGTATCTGCAGCTGCATAATCCTTCTTTTGATTTCACTTGATCTTTTTGAAAACGGTAATACATAGTTGTAAATTATGCTCAGCTTGTCTGGGGGGTAGCACTCAAGAACAGAACACATTCTTCTCATCTTCATTATTATGTGTGTACATGTATTTATTGCTCTGATGATGTCTTTTATTTAATATATATTTACTGCAGCATGTTTAACTTTTCTAGTTTGAACGGTATACACAGAGCTTCTAACTCTTTCATCTAGTTAGAGGTCACCCTGATGAAAGATCTGTGATCATACAATCCTCAGAGTATTTACCCTGGTTATTTAGAATATTTAGGTGCTGCAATAACTAGTAAACTTTCGTGTTTCTTTGTCCGTGTGACCTGAGTCACAGAAAATATAAAAGGTCTCTATTTATGAAATTCAGTCTTCACTGAAAAATACCTATAGGTACAATAATACTTAATAGATTAGTGGACACGTGTTAAAGACAACTTAAAAGGAAAATATTATTTGTTCCCGGGGGAAGACTATTATAATGTCAGAAACTGTGAGAACCAACACTAATTCATTAATATAATGAGGTTTTGTTTCTTTATCCACATTTTTATTTTCAGATGTGTTGTTTTTAAATATAGAGGAATATTCTGGCAATCTGAGTTTCTCATACCTTCTCCTTTAGCAGGATCTCCCAGCTTCTATCCATTCAAGGACTACTTGAAAAAAAAAAGCTATCCATGGACCACCTTGTACAATACAGCTATGACATTTAATTCATAACCAAATAAAATTAGTCTAAGCTTGTAAAGTTCACTCATTTGCCTTTTTTTAAAGAATGTTTCAGAATATTATAACCTTTATGAAAAAAAAAGTGTTAATTTTTCATTTCACTATCTGATGTTCAATGAGTTACCAGTAGTTCACAAAACGCAAGGTGAGAAACTTCTCTGGATGGAATCTGACACTGATGACACACAGAATCACAGAATGCCTAAGATTGGAAGGGACCTCTAGAGATCATCCAGTCCAACCCCCCTGCTCCAGCAGGGACACCCGGAGCACATGGCACAGGGTGGCATCCAGGCGGGTTTGGAAGATCTCCAGAGAAGGAGACTCCACAGCCTCTCTGGGCAGCCTGTTCCAGGGCTCTGTCACCCTCACAGGAAAGAAGTTCTTCATATGGAGATGGAGATTCCTGTGTTTTCATTTATACCCATTACCTCTTGTTCTGTTGCTGGCTACCACAGAGAAGAGTTTGGTCCCATCCTCTTTACATCCTTTGCTGTGGTATTTGTACGTATTGATAATCTTTACTAGAGATGAGATCCTAGACAACTGTACCATTGATTAGGTTAAAGTGCCAATTCATACTTCCTTGAAGTAATTTAAGAACACCAACCTAATATATATATATATCAGTTTTATCAATATATCAGCACTGTTGACTTGCAAAATATCCTCTTTGATAACTTGCTATCATTTTCCCAGAAGATCTTTAAATAGATTTCAAATTTATTTCTTTGAATTGTCTTTGCAGGAGGAAAAACATGCTTCCAGGCTTTATGTATGTCATCATTTACAAGTATGTCTTAACATCCTGACAGTGCTGCAGGGCTGATTTATCCAAAATGTGGAACAACTGAGATTCTAAGTCCTCTTCACCACGCAGAATATTTAGACTACTAGAAAAAAAAAAGGAACTAGTGTGGGAGTTAGCGGAGAACTCCATATAGAAACAGGAAGTACCCTGTGACTGATCAGGAAATGGGCGCAAAGCATTTGTTTTGGTAGTATTTTCACTTGTGTTGGGGGCATTTCCATAGTGAAGTGGAATTTGGCCCTGGGTCTAGGTATTACTTCACTCACAAGGAAAGGAAGGCACTAATTTGGAGTGGAACACAGCAGCTGTTAGCATTAGCGCGTAGCAACCCTGCACAACAGCTGATGGTAGGTCACGCAAAACACAATGCCCCATTAAACCTGCCGATTACTGTAAAGCTATTCAGAACTGTAAGAAACATAAATAACACTGAATTCTGTTAAAAGAAAGAAAAAGCTATTTTGCAGACTGCCTTTTCTGATTGAAATTGGATGTTTTGCCTACAAAAAAATCTAGGATACGGTCCCACGGGCACTGCAAAAACTGCAACCAAGTACATAAGGTAGCAAGGTGCTAACGTGATTAAAACACTTTTTGACTGTCTTTTTTATACTTCTTTACCAGGCACAGATTTAACAGGAAGGAAATTTTGACCCCATCTTTACATAAATGCTGGCTTGTATGGAATCTACTCACAAGATTTGTGATATCAAACCTGCACGCTCCTCTGGTTTCATCACATGATCATTTCCTTTCTTTGCAGAATTTGAGTCCAAAAACATGACAGTTTTTGTTGTGTAATCAGAGTTCTGCTTAGGCAGCAGGTCTTGAGCAAGTTGTTGTTAGTAAGATCTCTGCAGAGTTGTAGGGAGGGTAGTGTAATGCCTTCAGCTCTCAGTTCAGAGAAGTCACTTTTAGAGGAATTTCTGATCAAGTCATTGTCTGGAAAGTTTTAAACAGCATTTCTAGGAGAATCAGTTCAATTTCCTGATTTGGTTCTTCTTATTCCTTAATAATTCCTTAATTCTGATCATTCCTTAATCATCCGAGATACGGAGGCAAACCTGGATGCACTGAGGTGAGCGGCACCACTAAATGCTGATGTAAAATCTTTGATATAAGAGCATTGTGGACCTCATTCTCTGTGACAGAAATGTAATGTTCTTATATGGTTATAAACACTTTAGTTAAGTAAATGAAAAACACATTTCAATGGTTGTCATGGCAAGGCCCTTGAGCAGTATATTCAGTGAGATGTAGATGTATTCAAAGGACTTTTTTGCCGTTGGCTTTCCTCTTTCTGGTGGACAAAACTTCTTGGATTAGTCGATTTTAAATATAGTTCATCATCAATTGCTAAATATATTGCAAAATTGTATACATTTGATACCTCTGATCACAGTGTAACAATATTGACAGGGTAATATTCTATACTGCCCCTTGCCCTAATTTTTCAGTCTTGTTTTTCCTCTACTTCTTTCCATCTTTCTTTTTTCCTTAGTCTGTTCCCTGCATTGTACTTAATCTTCCCTTCTTATCTTTTTTTTTGTTTCTGCCTGCTCACACTCAAAGGCAGCCATCTTAGAGGAATGTCCTCAACCAAAATGATCTTCAAGGAAAGAGGACCAGCTCAAAGTGATTTTCAAAACTGCTTAAAGTGAAAGATAGCAGTTTCTAATGTTTTTATTCCATAGCCCGGAATCAAATAGGTTATACAACTGTCCAGTTTTGACTCCCAGTTCAAGAAGGATGTCAAGAAACCAGAGAGAGCTCAGTGATGTTAGCCGGCAGGATGGTCGAGGGTCTAGCACATATAGCCTGTAAGGAGAAGTGAAGAGCTGAGTTGCTTAATCTGATGAAGGCCAAAGGCAATAGAACAGCAGCCAGTGACTACTTGAAGAGTAGTTAAGATGACATCAGAGAAAATTCCTTCCAGTTGTAACAGAAAGCAGCAATGGCATCAAGCTGAGTGTTCAGACTAGAAAAAAATTGCTCACCGTGAGAGTAACACAGTCGGGGATCTGGTTTCCTAAAGAGGTGGAGGAATCCCCATCTGTGGAGGTCCCCGAAACGCACCTCAGCAAAGCTGCAGTGACTTGCCCTAGTGCTGACTGTTGTCCTGCTCTGGCTGGGATGACTGGATGACTGCCAGGGTCCCCTTTTAGCAGCACTATGACCCTGTGAAATGGTGTGCTTGTCCTCTCGAAGCACTTTGTGTGGACTCTGCTATGCTCTCCGTCACTCAATCCCTCCTGAACTTCAGGTGGGTATTTATAAAGCAGAATTGTTGTTGTTTTATTTGCTGTTTTTAAGGAAAGGATATAAGATCCCCTAAACAGCAATTATGGAGTAGGTGATGTACTTGTGAATGCTTTTGACTCATTCTTTAAACTGAATGTATTTGATACTGACCCTGCCCCTTCAATTTTCACTTCCCTTTCCAGCTATGAACTCTGCGCTCTTGCGGGTGTTGAAAGATGTTCAGACATGGAGTAATGTTGAGTGCATAGAAAACACGTGTGCAACAGTGCAGAACCTGTAGATTTTGTGGTTAAAACCATGCTGCAATTATGATACATCTGTCATGAAACAACAACCTGACAGAAAATAGTTGGGGCCACAGTGAGGAAGTACCTATACCTCCAGGTTCCTCCTACCATCTGGTTATAAATGTATACAGATATAAATATTACATAAATATTTAAAGATATCCCAGATGGCATTTTACTTCTTCGTAAAAGATAGGAACAGACTCTAGGGCATGGCAGATTACCCTGTAGAATTAGAACATAAGGTCTATAAACTAAATAGCAAAATCTACAGACTAGTGTTTCTATTAAGTAGGTAAATAGCCTCCTTTCATTTAGTATGATGATTCATATGCATGTGATTAGGCATGTGTGTTTATAGAATAAAAGTTCTTTGTGAATTTTTTCAATATTTACAACTTTTCTCTAACTTATCTTACTAAATGTTTTGTTCATTTTTTTTCTGGGGCTGAACCAGCATCCATTGAACAATTAGGACAGATACTTCTACAGTTTTTAATTTATTTGGGGGAATAAATTCACTTACTTTAATTGGAATACATGAAATACTTTGTTTAGGACATAGACTGTAAACTGCAATCTTGCATTCTCTGCAATTTTAGCATACTCGCAAGCCTAATTTTTTGTACAACTCTATTAAAAGCAACAGTAATTTACCATCTGTTTTAATTTGAAGCAAATTAGTTGTTTCTGTGTTTGAGTCAGATAAGAGCTTGTCTTCTGCTGTAATTATCTCCTGACAATGCTGTTTTGAATGATGTGATAAGTTAAATGAAAATGATAGTATATCTCAGGTAAACTGAGCATTTTGGTTCCGATGATATTAAAATCTGATTATAATACGAAGTTTTGCGAGCATTTTGATAACCACTGAACTGATACTCACAAATTGTCTTCTGAGGTGTATACAGACAAAGTGTAAGGATAAATATATCCTTAAGGCTATAGAGGATATCAAGAAATAATGAGAGTGTTGACATCATTTAAAATGAATGCTTTTTCATATAGGCTACCAGGATGGCACTCTTTACTCTCCTAGTCCCTGAAAAGAGGAAGGATTTTTGAGCCTTTAGATATTAGTCATCTCTATATTTTACATAAAAATGTTTACTACACAGTTTCTTCCTTTTTTTAGATGAACAAAAGATTTCTGTCTCCTAAAGGTGATCGTCTGTGTAGGAATCCAAAACCCAGCAGTTTTCTTTGTGGAAGATTTCCTCCTCTTTCCTCTGGCAGCCACACCGGGGACAGCCTGCTGCCTGCCTGCAGTTTTTAAATGTAACTGGAGGATAATGGAAAACAAACTGTAGCTAGCCCTTTTCCCTTCTAAAATAAACATGCCTCAGTAAATTGACATTAGTATGAAAACAATTAAATGTCTCCTTAATCAGGTTTTCTGTCATGAGGTACATTTCTGCTGTGTGATGCTAAGGGCTGATGCACCCAGATATGCTGGTGTATGGTGTCCTACTTCAGTTAGGTCCCCTTTCTGGGCACAGCTCTCCTTTACGAAGTACTGTCACACAGATTTCTCCTGCAAAATGTGTTTCTGCATTATACCTTCAGAAAAATACAAACAAAATAGAGAAAAATAGTGCAACAGATCATTTTAGATTTTCTGCAGGGGCATCAGTCAAAATAGCCTTTTTAAATTTTTTTTATTTTTTAAGTAGCGATGGCTTTAAATTTCCTTCAGTGCCTATATAAACACATCGCAATCTAGCTGAGCATCCAGGAAATTCCTGACTAAACGTCCCTTCTATGCCATGCTATTCCACTGTCATTCTCTAGTAATTTAGCAATAGCCTCTGCTTCTATGCAATGTGTTGCTTACCCACATAACTACTCAGTACCCATCACACTGCTCTTCAAAAACATAACAATCCCATAGAAGGTCTGGAGTTTTCACTAGCAAGGCTCCATGTAAAGGAGTTTTGCCAGCTAATGTGTGGATCCATGCTGGAGAACTAGGTCCTCAAACATGAGAAAAATGAAGGTTAGAATGGCTGAAAAATATAAAATGGCAGAAGAAATGTTAGTAAAAGTCAGACCTGGACATCCTTCTGGTGGCATCTGGGAGAGCCAAGAGGAGACAGAAGCAAAGGAAAATAAGGGAGAGTGGGGGTAGGAGGAAAGAAAAGAGCCAGTTAGTCAAATACAGTGGTCAACTGATGCTAGAAAGTGGGGGTAAAATGACCTTCCTGCTACCTAGCATGAAAAACAAAACTTTTTTTTTTTTCCCAAGAGACATGAATTTTATTGCTTCATGGCCTATGAACAACTTCACATTATTACGAAATGCTGAGAGGAAAGGGTACAACAGCTGGGGATAAGAGCTAGGCGAGGTGATGGGTGACGTTCCTCTTCCTTATACTCAGGTTAGGTCAGGGAACTTATATGGGAGGAAAAGCTGTGTTTCTCCGTTTCGAAAATAGGCAGGTTTAGAGATATACAGCTTCTGCTTCTAGTCTTCATAGAAAACAACATTGAGTCTAGGATTATGTGCTGCCTAATAGGTAATATCAGTCCATTTTTCTTAAGTGTAAGCTCTACGACCATAAACTGAAGCCTTCTGATCCTTCAGGACAGGAATAATCCACTTGCAAATTCAGACAACCTTTCCTGTACTCTGAATTAACACTCAATAGCATTGTGCAAGTGGCATGTTGGTCAAAGAGGCAACAGATCACATGCAGGCTTTTTTATCTCTTAATGAAAGACGAAGAGAGAAAGAATGACTTTTAAATGTCCCTTCTGTATTTTATATGTATCCAAAGTGCTTTATCTATGTTAATCTAGCTAAAATGTTTTGTTGTTGATTTTTTCCCCTGTTTGTTTTACACCCTTCTCTCTGGTGTATACTGACTCTTTTTGATTTCACAGTGTATCACAGTTTGCAGTGTAAACCACAAAAATAAGCAAAATGGAGCTCATGATGAGGTGCAGCATCGAGAGATAATTTCCAACAAATAGTAGCACTTGTGTCTCTAACTGCTGATCTGACAGACATCAAAAATGCCCTTCACAAAAGGAAATATTCTACCCATTCCCAATGTAAAAGTAGATCTCTCCATGCACATGTTCTGTAGATAAACTGGCAAAAGTGGGAATTACATCTATATCTCCAGTCTGTTCAAGGGACTATTGACTTCAAAGTGTAGTTGGGAGCACAAAATTACCATAATATCAAGTGCATTAAGCCTAGAAAACCAATTGACAGATTATCTGTTGGTTTGCTTCTTGGATAATCACTAACAGTGAATACCATGGTAGGTCGAGAATAGTACCGGATCTAAGCAACTTTGGGCTAAGTCATTGAAAATCAGGTCTAACAAGTGCAAATGCATGAAAACAGGATCAAGGTATCTCAATCCACTAAAAAATTCTCCACTTTTGCCATGACTCTTAATGTTTAATTGAAAGCTTCTTTTTCTTTCTTCTCCTTGCTTCCTGCCTTCCTTCCTGCCTTCCTACCTTCCCTCTCTCCCCACCTTCTCTTTCTTTCTTTCTCTCTTTCTCTCTTTCTCTCTTTCTTTCTCTCTTTCTCTCTCTCTCTCTCTCTCTCTCTCTCTTTCTCTCTCTCTCTCTCTCAGCGGTGAGTTTCAAGCCCTTGTGGTGAAATACAATCCCAGGAACATTAAAAACCTCAAATTCAAACAAAAACCCCACCTCTTAAAACTACATGTGGGGAAGGAGGGAGGAAGAGGGGAAAGGGAGAGGAGAGGTTAATTCACAAATATTGAAGGTTTGAGTTGGTAATACTATGTCTTACTTTGAAATGCTGGTTTGAATGAATGCTGTAGACATAACAGAATTAGAAAGAGTATTTTGAAAGCAGAGCAGGTTTAAAAACAATACAATATTTTGTAGCCTGCAGACAAAATGGCTGGGAAAGATCTCAAGTTAATATACTAAAACTGGTTGAGTAAACACTGTAGTTCTCATTTTCAGTGATGAATGTCATTATTATAGGTCTATTCAGTATGATGATCAAAAATCACACCACTTGCAGAGATTTTGTCAGCTTCAAGAGTAAAATAAAATGAGAAGACACAGTACGACAGAGTACACTGGAGGTCTCCAGTAGCCTTACTGTGAGCTGACAAATTCATAGGTAATGTCTACTCAGCACCATGCAGGACAATGCAGGAAAAAATGACAGTTGGCAATGACCCAAGGAGTGGGACCCATACTAGTCTGCTCGGGGTAGCCTGCCCAGCACCACTAACTGAGTGGCATTGCAATGAGTTGTACAAATATGCTCTGCTTTGGGGGGATTTTGTTTAATGGTTTTTTGTTTGGTTGTTTTTTTTGCACTAGCGATCAAAGCTCTCCTGTCTTGAGAGGCCCATGCAGACACCATCCCAAGTTACTTTATCTATCATCTGTTCTATCACCTTTTATAGCTGCTTTGCAGGACGGCTGCTTAGCTGTGTTTTGCAAGGCAGAAAGCCCCGAAGCTCTGCCTTGTCACAGGCAGCATATTGGTTTGCAACCTTAGCTTTGATGCGGGAACAGTGGACGTGGCTTACCTGGGTGAAATGCGCCCCTTGGGAGGGAAGGGTGTCCTCACCTCTACGAGGCTCATGCCTTGGCAGGGAGTGCTCCTTGCAGCTCCCTGTTTTCAACGTTTCACTTGAAACATGACATTTATCATTCAATCCGGGCTTTGATGGCTATGCTCGTGTTCTGATGATCTTATCTGTCTAAAAAATCCCTCCTAAATTGGTAACATGTTGTTCCTCTGTAGCGCAGTTGTGGAAGGAGCTGAGCAAGCCAGGGCCTTGGCCTGAGGTGACCTGGCTGTGAGGAGTTCAGCAGACGCACACATATTTACCGTTGCAGACTTGCTAAGCACGGACGTGAGCTCTGGGGCTGGAGGCCGGCGAGAGCCGCTTACTCTTTGGGTTGTGTAGCGGGCAGCATGAGCTCGCTGCTCAAATCACAGCAGTCCTGTGCTGGAAAGGTAAGTAGCTTATCTCTGTTTTTCTCAGCTGTGAAATGCTTAATAATTAGGAGTAAACAGGCACAGAGTAAGTAATAATTAGGAGTAAACAGACAGAGAAGGCTGGGAATGAAATGACTGCTAATGTGAACAGTCTTGCTAACCCACAGTGCTTCATATAATGAGTACATCCCCCCCCGCTCAAGCTATAAAATCATCTTAGAAATCATTTTTGAATAAAATAATAAATGTAAAGTTTATTCTTCTTGCTCTCTTGTTTCAGAGCTTCCAGGTACTTTACAGACTCAAATTTACTTTTCAGTCACAGAGACTCTAAAACCCCATCTCAGTCTTTTAGCTCAGGCAATTCAGGAATATGTAAGGGAAACTTGAAAAATTCATCATCAAGTTGGAATAATTGGCAAAACTGACTTAAGTCTGTTTTCTACAAACCATTGGCATTAGGTATCAAAGATGTGTCAGATTTTTAAGCTGTATTCAACATGCATTTTAGGTGCAAATTGTTATGAAAAAAAAAGAAGATAATCCACTTAGAAAAGTAAGAGCTAGCACTTCTTGCTAGCAAAATGTCTTTGACTTCAAAGAACACACGGGGAAAAAAAATGCCAAGCATTATGGGCGTAGACTCCAGCAATTTCCTTGGTGCATTGGTACTGGTGCCTGTAGGGCATTGCCTCTCCACAGCTTAAGAGCTGGTGGATCAGCAAGAAAGGCAGATCTATCAGTGAAGAACAGATAAAAGTGTCTTTTCTGCTGTGTTACAATTTAATTTTATTCACATCAATTCCAGATTATCCGGTGATAGAAATCATAGGTGAGAAATCATAGGTGAAGCCTGAGTTTCTGTTTCAATTTCTTGTGCAAACCCAAGAGGCATTTCATATACTTTTATATAAAACAAATAATGGGAGTAGTCTATAAATAGTAGTTCTGGTTTGAAATTGTGGACAAAGACCACACTTTTTGCAAAAAGGTCATAGTGGGCTTAGGACAACTGTTCTTTCATTAAGATAGATAGACAGATACAGACCTAAAGACAGACAGACAAACTATTTAAAGAATATTCAGGAAAAAAAAAAGAAAAAAAAAAGCTTTCTCATGGTATGACCTGCTTTTTTTTTTTTTCATTTTTGATTCCTTAATTCTTTAATTCTTTAGCCTCTGAACAAGGAATTATTTTGCTTGCTGCAATCATCTTTGAGGATGAAAAATTTTATCATGTAAACACAGCACAAAATTTCCAAGTTATAGAACTCATTCTACTTTGGGCTTTCGAATAAGAATTCAAGCATTTGCTTTCAAGGTGTTAAAGTCCTCTGGAGTAATTAAGAGACGGTATGTACAAGGGTAAAAATGTATTGCTTTAGTCTTAAATCTTGTTTGATCCTAAACAAGATTACCTTTTTTAGCCCTCTAATGGTGTTATTACAGATGTCTAAAAAACGGCTAAGAAGTTTATTATGGTAAAACAATGTGCTTTATTCAAGCTCAATTTACGAATATGGTGAGGTACTTGTTAAGTGAACTCTGAAGTAAAACAACTGAAAAACATTTAAAAACTGAATGTGAGTTAAATATTATGTTATATTCATATCCATTCAACCAGCATAAGCTAACACTGATGGAACAGTTTATGGCAGTCGTGTAATGGAGGAAGAGGCCTTAAAGCTAAGCAAGCCAATTTTTTTTCTTAAGCTACCCTGATACTAATTCCAGCTATAAGTAGTTTTCCCGCTTTGACTGAAATCATTGTGGATACCTAAACAATCCGTGTAAGAGAGAGAGCACCCTCTGCCATGGCCACTAACTGTTATTATATTTGAAACTGTCTTTTCACAGATCTGTTTTGACACATAGCTAGCTATTGATGCAACTGAGAGAGTAATAATATCTCCTAGAGAAGAAGAGAGAGCAGAAGCAAGAACACTGAAGGCTCAGAGAATGCACATGCTGCTGACAGAGGAGCACGGTGCATCAGTGGCTTATTGTGCTTCATGCAGAAGAAAGTGCCACTCCAATTAGTTAAATTAGTGCAGTTCACCTGTGTGGACTCCTTTATTTCAGAACTGCATATGATAGCTAGCGTCTATTAGGAATCAATGCAAACTGAAACATTCACATATCATAGCAAGAGCTCACAAAAGCCTAAGAGTGTAGACTTAACTAAGTATATTTCTAAACTTGCTTTATCAATGGGGTTCAATTTTATCATATAATTAACTTTAGTCAATACACATTAACGATCAGACTTGCTATAGGTGAGGGGAGCTTTCTAGGAGCATGGACCTTTTAAAATCAAAGGGTGGCAGTGGAATATTTTTTCCTAATGGGGACAGAGGTTGTGGAAAGCTTCCCAGGGGACAAGTTGCAAAAATGGCAGAGAGAGCAGGAAGAAAATCCGCAAAGCATCCAAGAGAAGCCCACGTCAGGATCTGACATATGCTTGTTATGCCAGGGACAATGCCCGTTGCCCAGGACATTTGAACTGTTTAGCCATAACATTTTTTAGATATTTTTTCTTCGTCTAAAGGCAGTTCTGACATCTCCTCTAACCACATACCAACAAGTTAAACTGGTACATTTTCTCCTTGCAGATAAAACCTAAGCTTATGATAAGACAAAGAAAGAGGACTAAAACCAAACAAAAGCACAAGCCACATTCCCTCAAAAAAACAACACTCCAGAAACAGAAATGAGACAGAGTATGTATGTGAGTTTGTTGTATTCAGTTATTTTTACCTATTCTGGCCTTTTTCTTTTTTTTTTTCCCTTTTTGCAAAACTATTGAGGCTCCCCATGTGTCCAGTGCTCGTGGCTCGTGTCCTCAGTCATGTGTCCAGAGCAGCGGTCACCAGTGGCCAGTGCTGCCCCTGGACGTCCACACAGGACTCATGCTGGGAGCTAATGAGAGCTCTGCTCACAGAGCGGATCAATGCTGAGATGTGGCTGACAGCTTATTAAAAAGATTTGCTACAACACTTTTGTTTCTTCTCATTATGCCATGGCACCCTTCCTCGGGAGCCTTTCTGCCGCGTGCCGTGCACTTTAGCCATCCGGCACGCAAGCGGCTTGCTGTTGTTGTTGTTGTCACCCAGCAAACCCTCAGTGGGCGAGAACCTACGTTTCAACATGAAAAACATCCTTCAATTATGCTTGGCGCCAGGACAAAGCACTTCACCCCAGCATAAAGCTGCATGAAATAGCCTCCCTAGAGCCCCTGCAGAAAGCTCTGCCCGCTGCCCGGGCGCAGCACGTGTGTGTTGCCCGTACCTGAGCCATCGCCGCCCCAGAGGCTCCCAGGATCCGTCTGAGCCAGCAAGTCGCCTTTGTTATAGGGCTCCTTTGTCTGAAAAACAGAAGGAGCACATCAAGTCACGAGTGCTTCCCATTGAATGGCGTTAGTGTTTTATGACATTTCCAACCAAAATTATTTTCTGACGAAGCAGCAGTGCCAGGCCCCTTTCCAAATGCTTCTGTGATCAGGGGCAAACTTAAGAGGTGATGGGTACAACTATCTTGCAGAAAAGTAAAAGAATCTGTGCTTTACTGTGCTTTGAATTGCATTTTCCATTCAAAATGTGCACACTAATTTTGCATCCAGGAACCAGATGGCTAGCCCAACTCCCCTATCTTGGCCCTGCTTGCATAGAAAAGGGACAAGGAATGGTGGGCAGAGTCTCCGTGGGGTCATCTTCCGTCACAGGGCCCTTTGCCGAAGGCTAAGACACACTTTGCAAGCTGTCACCAAGGGCAGAAGTAGCCCTAAGGGGATGGACTTTGGGGTGGGTGGTGCCCGGGTGGTGCCCAGGTGTCACCCCATCACATATCCTTGGCTACTGTGGTTAGGGTAGGTACAGACCCTTATTCCCCTTCACCACTTCATCCTCATTCCTCGTATAAAGGCATATCTAACCACTTCCCCTCTTGACCTCTCTCACTTACACAAGTGGCTTGGAGCTGTGCAAGAACGTGGGACAAGAGTGAGCGCGACTGTCCTCTGGCAGTGCCTTCAGAAGGAAACCAGCTGCTGAGCTCAGCGGCACTGCTCCTGAGTGCGAGTCAGGCAGCAGCACTGAGTGTTTGCAAACCCCGTCTGACCCAAAGTACTTCACAGACTGTACATCCCACTGAAATGCTGCATCCAAAATCAGGAGGGGAAGCTGCAAAGAACCAATGAATCATTGGCTACGGACCCATTAGAATCAGAACATACATTTCAGGTGAGAAGTTTTGATGGATGTTTATGTCCAGAGAAATTATCTCAGTAATAGCAGAATTTAACTATCCTTCATGCAAGCTTTGCTCTCAAAGTCTGCAGTTGTGGAGGACTAACGAGCTGCATAGTATGAATCTGGGGCTCTGGTGAGTCCCTCGAGTAGATCCTTCAACCCTGTTGGCTGATAAGCCACAGGTTTTCAGTTTAAGAAATTCTTTCATTTAAAAGATTCCCAGCTCATTTGGCAGCTCCACCCACCGTTACAAATACTACAAGGGTGTGAAGTTGTTTGGAAGGTTTCCAAGTTTCCAAAGAAGTGAAAACGTGGCTCACTCTTCTGATGAGATATTTCTGACTATTTGTATTCAGGACATTAAGCACCTGATGAAAGCACAAAAGAAACAGGCATTCATGACAGCTGCTCTTCTAGCTACTGTAAAATTCTGTGATTAAAGTTAATAATCAGAATGACTGTAAGAAAGAAGCAGCATAGGGATAGAAAGCAAGCGTGAGATGAAGAAAGGGAAGGAGAAAAGGGGCTTAATTTGACACACTCTGGGTTGCAGAGCTGCGACTATGCCCAAAAGAGCATACGCAAGCTCAGAAAACAAACAAGCAAACAAAAAGTACTCTCTATGCATGGATCTATACCTACAGAAAAAAATGTATTTTTTACATATGTACACAAAAATATATGGAAGAGACACCACGTCAAGGTCAGAAAGTCATAGTATAATATGTCCAATATTACAGCAATAAAAAAAACAAGATCTGAGCACGGCAAAACCAAATTCAGTTTCACAAAGCAGTTCAATATAAAGGAAAACTCTCTTGATCCCTTTGCTATGAGGTAAGAAGCACCACACTCAGAGTTTGGGAAAGGTGAAGTTCTGTAGAGAATAATTCCTTACAGATTATGATGAAAATATCAGCAATTTCTTGACGCTTTTAGAGGCCACAGAACTATGTCAATGGCCACACTGGAGCAATGTACAGCGACTAGTGGGAGAGATGGAGCACTTGTAGCAAAACCCAAGGAAATCAATTTTATGCTCATCAGGTAGTAGAGAAGAATGAGCATACAGGAGACCACTGTTACTAAGAGCAATGAGCCCCAGCAGACTCACCTGCGTGGCCCTCCCTGACTTCACCTCATATCTAGCCTTAGGATGGACAGCCACCTCACAGATCTGGCAGCAGCCTCACCAGAGGTTGCAGGTCCATGATAATATTTCTAACAAATATGTGCAATCCAGAAATTTTGCTTTGTGCGGCTTCTCTCTCCACCTTTCTTTTTTTTTTTTTCCTTCCTTTAAATGCTTCAGAATCACTTGGCCCTCCCTGACTTCACCTCATATCTAGCCTTAGGATGGACAGCCACCTCACAGATCTGGCAGCAGCCTCACCAGAGGTTGCAGGTCCATGATAATATTTCTAACAAATATGTGCAATCCAGAAATTTTGCTTTGTGCGGCTTCTCTCTCCACCTTTCTTTTTTTTTTTTTCCTTCCTTTAAATGCTTCAGAATCACTTGTGTGTGCANTTTTTTTTTTTTTTTTCCTTCCGTTAAATGCTTCAGAATCACCTGTGTGTGCAGTGGCACTTTATTCACGTCTTTTTATGTCCACACTACCTTTTCAGTTAAATCGGAGACAAATGAAGGCATCCTGAAGGAGGCTCCACTTGTTACTGTCTGTGAGATCTTTCTTTTGTATGCTTTCCTGGATTATCTTGACATACTAACAGCAACACTTATATTTCATGTGGAATTCCCATGTGCAATCAAGTTATTATTCAGCTAAGTGTTGCTGTCTCTCTTGTCTTAACATATAAGAAAAATTAGAGGATCACCATGTCCACAATCAAAACTGTTTTGCAGGTGCTCTTTTTTTTTCCCTTTAAAAAATATTTGCACAAAAGAAGTTTTCCTTGCTTGTGACTTGGTGAAAATGCTTATCACAGTACTTTTAACTCTCTTTCAAAGCCGACATTGCTCAAGCCTCAAGTTCAGTGAGGGGAAAAGAGACAAATAGTTTAATGCTAGTGGCCAAGTCTTTGTGCTGCCTGAGTACACTCACACCACAGCAGATAAGACCTCAGCAGGTCAAATATTTTAAAACAATGTCCATATAATAGTAAATCTGTATAGGAAACAACACATTCTTTGATCACGAGACACAACTTCTCCATTCCCTGAGTTTCTTGTACTCAGATAACGTGACCCTGAAGGGCCAGTCTCACTGATTCGGTGGGACAGCTCCCACTAAGTTTTGCCATTGGAGCCAGCTGTGGGAAACAGGTTTTCTGAAACCATGTAAGAGGACGAATGCCTGAATCTATGTTTTGTGATCACAGTGTCGTTTTGAGAAGATAAGGGAAAGCTGAATTCAGAAGTCCATATGCCTGTGTAAGGAACACTTGACTTGAAGTACTGACTTTTTTTCAGCTATATTTCAGTGCTGTATAAGTTTCGTGTACATATGACATTAATTAAATGCTTGTGCTTTTTTGTTTTTAGAAAAAAAATAAAGGGCAGCAATCTTTATGACTTATAAAAAAATAACAACTATATCACCTCCTTCTTTACTCTTCCATTTGACTTAAGCACACTATTCTTCAGCTGCAACACCTCTCTATTTTCTAAACCTTGAGGCTTCCCTGAAAGGTGAAAAAAGAGACAAGGTAGGCACACTGATCACCTGCTCTTGCAAACGCAAGTGTAGGTCAGGAAATGGGGATGGCTGATGAGATTCAGATATTTTACGAGATTCTTTGAAAAAAAATTCATTTTCCTCATGGTAACCAGCTTGTTGAAGACGTAAAAGCATTTCCCTCCCGTTGTGGAAATTGTGGAGGAACTAGAGCTTTCTGGAGTTGTTCCTTTTATTTCCACAATGGGAGTTCATCTTCCTCCAAACAGATCTCACCATGAACAACTGTATGCAATGGGGCAACAAAAAGTAGGAGAGAAGGCAGCACAAAGAGTCCTGATGAATTCTCTGAATAACAATATTAATAAAACAGGTATAATAATAAAGAACCCCCCCACACACACATTTCCTATCTAGAGAAGATGCATGTGTTTATGCATGTGTTTTTACTTTTGCTATGTTTGAAGTACAGCCGGTTCTCACCTGCTTTGCAGAACTGAGTCAGAGAAATGCAATCTGCCTCATTGATCTCAATGGCAATTTAAACTCTGAAGCCTAATTTACACATCAACATTGTTAATTATTTCATTGTTGAACAACTTAACAGAAAGAGCTCATTAATGGCTGCATATTCTGTTCCCTTGAAAGGACATCAATAACAACAGTGGAAGCAGAATACATTATCTAGACTAAATACCACAGCCACTTTGTATTAAATAGAAAAAATGTTGCTCTCAGATACCAAATGATACTTGTTCATTAAAGTTATCTGTCTTCTTTGCTGCTCAGTAGAAGGACTATCCTGTTCAACAAGACACAGCCTTAGATCCATCATATTTTTGCTAATGAGATAGCAATAAAAATCCTTACTTTTCATTTGAGACACTCAAGTATCTAAATAAGCTACATAATCCTTTATGACATCCACAGTATTCTTACTTGTGGCTGGAGAACACACTTTCAAATGAAGAGAATGTCAGGATTTGATAGGATTGAGCAGACTCTAGTTATGTGTATGTGTTTGTGAAATGCTGATCAAAGTGAAAGGGCTCATAACTTTGGTGACACTAAAATGGCTATAATTAATCGTTAAAGATAACATGCCATTAAAATAAATGATAGCATATACATTGTTCTTTTGTGTGACTGCTTTTGCATTACTGAAGTATCTGGGGTGTTACCCAGCCAAGACACAGCTGTCTCCTCTGAAATAAAAAGTGCACTGACTTCTTGCTGAGCGGTACCTGTAGGCATTGACACTAAGGCCAAAAAATCACCACTATGCCTTGTGTTTGGGAGTCACTACCACTATCTTGTGACCTCAACCACCATTTCTTGAGACTTCAGTCAACTATAGCTTCTGACATGAGAGTAGACTGATGACAGTGTTCAAAGCAGGTTCCCTAGGTCGCCATCACCATGAAATCTGAAGTTTACTAGACCAAGATGTGGTTCTGTTAATTAAACTGGATGAGTGCTCCCAGGTTAGCCTGTAAAATAATTTTTGGATGTTTGCGTAAGTGGAGCACTAAAAATTTCAGGGACTCCAAGCTCTGCCTATACGTGTAAGAACTACTGGCACAGATTTCCATAAAATAACCATGACATGTCGTGGGATTGTTTATGCGAGATCAAAACAACTTGAAGGACCGTAATTAAGTGAGCTGCAAAGATGAGATGAACCCATCATCTGTTCTTCATGTGATGCAGTAGGATTCCTCCAGAAAATGTGTTTCTGCACCTAACACTGCATCCTTGTGGAGCCCTCTGCAAGAGTCTTTGTAAGCATGAATGGGCTGTAGGATCCCATTGCTGCAAGAATAGCATTCCAGACTGTCACTAATATAAAAATACAATGTTTATGCTATTTAAGACAGCTGTCTACATTGCTGTTCTTTTCTGGGCCTCAGAAGGATACAACCTAAACAAAGTCCAAAGTTTGTCTAACAGACTCAGAAACTGCACCACTCTAGACACATTTTTCCATATGTTCTAGTGGAGATAATTTCTGAAGAGACATGCAGCCATGGTGACTCAAAACAGAAGTCTCACTAAACACCTCACTGCTCTACGAATGCTTTTTTTTTTGTAATTTCACTTATGCTGGTCAGTAATCTTAATCCTTCCTCTTTACCTTTTGATTTCTTTCCTACTGTGGGAGAAATCTACACTCTTCTGCAGATGTTCTGCAGAGGAAAATCTTTTCTTCTATGGGAAGTGTAATTTTTCCAGAATCGGAGATAACATTGCATAGACTTATATGGAGAAGGACTCCATTAGTAAGAAGGAAAGAAGTCTGCACTATAGCATCATGGGCAAGAAGTGGATTTATTTATGTTTGAGGAGCCTTACTTTGCATTTTTTTCTATCTTTTTTTTTCCTCACAGCAGCTGCTATGCAGATATTCCAGTGGAATTAGAAGGGTTCTTTTCCCAGTAGAAGCACCAGGAATGGCAAGAGTAATATCCTTCAACTGCATTAGTGATTTACCCAATCATTCCATATCAAAACTTTATTATATAACAATAAAGCATTTGGCACAGCATTTGACTGTTATTGAATAATCTCTTGCATTCATAGGAGGACTTTTTTATTCAAACTTCAATTCTCATTTTGATCAAATGTCTTGGTTTCACCCTGGTAATTGTCAAATTGTGTCAACAATTTCTTCTAACTGAGATTACTACCTCATCAGAGAAAAGAGAGAGACAGAGGTTATTGCTACTCTAAAAAATGAACTAAAACGGAGCAAAAAAGCCTAGCTTTGAGATAAACAGGGATACAGGAGAATTGTTAAGTACACAAGATTTTGTAAAACTTGCAGAATACCAGTGGAAGCCCAAGGTATTTTTGAGTACCTTCCATCTAACCTGCAAAAGTGTAACCCTCTTCAAGGACTTTTTCGACCTCTCTCAACCAACGGTAAATAATCGGACCTACAGGCAGACTGAGTTAACCGTGGTTTACATCTGTTTCTGAAGCTAATCTCAGGGTCATAACTGAACCGAGTGTTGTGAACCACGGCCTTTGTGATTCATTGCCTTCAACAATGCAAACTAGAGCTGCGTTTAATGATGTTGGGAAACAGACCTGTTTGAATGGGCCCAGCTGATGCAATACGTTGATGTTGTGCCTCCCAGGCCAGGCATGAGGGGACAATGAAAGTGCAAACCTGCAGCGCAATGGCCCGACTGCATAAAAGAGACACAGACTCATGATGGGGGCATAGGACACTGGAGTCGCATCACATGTTCGGTTACTGAGGGAATCCTTCATCAGATAGGGACAAAACCATGAGGCAGCGGCAGTGAAAATCAGCACTTTTCATACCTACTCTTATGTGAAATATCATCTGTGTTTTATTTGCAATAAAACTGCTCCAATCCAAACAATGCATATAAATATCACTTGCGCAGTATAAAACCTTTGTGAATTGCTCATGAGAATCAGAGCAGCTTTTATTATGATCAAATGAAGGAAATACAAGAGCATAAAATATTGAAAAGGAATCCATGTTTTTCTCTAGTAAGTTCTTATTTTTAAAAATTCAGCAGAGCCAGAATATTAGACTCAGAATATTAGATCCAAGCCTCCTCATCTCAGATTTTGAGAGAGTTTGGGTTAGGATTCAGATTCCTATCTATGAATTGGTCCATGAAACTAAACAGGAACACAGTGTCAAAATCTTCCTGGATTTTGCAAGACTTAGTGGTCCTTCTCTAGTCTTTTATAAATATCAAACTTTTACCAGGGTTCAAAGTTCTTAAAATGTTAGTTCCATTTAGTTTTACTTTTTCTTTTGAAAGTCGTGTTTGACTCTAGAGGAGAGGGTCCAGCGGAGAGCCACGAAGATGATTAAGGGACTGGAGTATTTATCCTATGAGAAAGACTAAGAGAGCTGGGCCTGTTTAGTCTGGAGAAGAGAGGGCTGAGAGGAGACTTGATCAACACGTTTCAAGTACCTGAGGGGTGAATGTAGGGAGGATGGGGCCAGGCTCTTCTCCGTGGTGGCCGGTGACAGGACGAGGGGTAACTTACGTTGAACCACAGGAAGTTCCACCTCCATGTGAGGAAGAACTACTTCCCTGTGAGGGTGACAGAGCCCTGGCACAGGCTGCCCAGAGAGGCTGTGGAGTCTCCTTCTCTGGAGATCTTCCAGATCCGCCTGGATGCCACCCTGTGTCCACGTGCTCTGGGTGTCCCTGCTGGAGCAGGGGGTTGGACTAGATGATCTCTAGAGGTCCCTTCCAACCTCAGCCATTCTGTGATTCTGTGAAAAGTCAGGTGCAGGTGTGAATTCAGAGCTATTGTCACAACAATTGTAAAGTCAGAAGTAATTGGTGCAATAATCTTGTGACTCAGGCTGCAAGATCTTGCCAAGTTAGTGGCTACCTCAACCCTCTTCACTCCCCAACACAAACACACCTCTGACATCATTTCATATCTATTTTAGAGTTCAGGATTTAAAATGATAGAAAATCCACCCTACCTTTTGCAAATTTTTTGTTCAACGTTCTTTATTTTTTGCACTTTCTTCTTATTGATTTTTTTTGTTTCTTTTGCTTGAATTCACAGTCACAAAAGTTATGCCTTTTCTTTGAAGACCTCTATATTGTGAGCAGCTGCCTCACCAAGCAGACATCTACAGACCATGGTCAAGTTATCCTCTCACACTCCTTTTTGATGAAATCATCATACCCTTTAGTATCCTTAACTGAGGGTGAAACAATCTAGCATTTAGCACAGAGGCACATGCATGGTTGCTAAAAATAACAAATAGTGCTATAATTTGAACACTTGCATTTGCCCCACAGTAGCATGTTCCTATATCCTAGGTCTGTGAATAAAAATGACATTAACATGAGCTCAGTTTTCCAAAATAAGAGAAACATAAATGGAGCTCCTAGTAGATAATAAAATTTAATGAAATTTCTCTCCTTTTGGGTAGATTTTAGCAGATCAGCCTGAAGAGAGTGTAACTATCTCAAAAGAACTAAAGCATCATATCCTGTAATAAAAGTGACAAAGTGTGCCTGAAATAATTTTAAGCAGAGGTTTAACCAAGTTAAATAACATAATAGAGTAAAAGAGTAACTGTATGCATAGTCAACACAGAGCGCAGAGTGAATGAGGCGTGTTGACAAGAGGCAGCAGAGCTTCCCCAGGTTTTCAGGGTCAGCTTCAGCTGTGGATACTTCACTTTTTTTTAAAGAATCAGCCAAGTGTCATGAGGCTGGGCTTTCTGGTCCTTGCTGGTTCTAACCAGAGCTGAAATATAAACTGAAAGGCATTCAGTTGTATATTATCTTGACCTCACACAATGCGGGGAAGTGAATGCTAGTTGAATTTACTTCAGGTTTGGTTGAAGATTTAGGCAAATGTTGGAGTCAGTTCTCACTGCAGTGACCTCTGCATGCTGCCAGCTTCCTTTGACTTGCTTCTGGCCTGAGCAAAGAGCGTTCTTCCACGGATGACCAAGTGAGATCTCTCAGCAGCAGAAACGTGCCTGACAGGCACTCGGTGCTCACTGGCACTTCCAGGCAGGCGGCACGTCTGCCATGGAGAATATACCACTGACTTCAGACACCAAGTGCACTTTGTAAGCAGTTTATCCACCGCCTGAACTTAATCTTTACTCTTAGGCACTAAAATAGCAAACTAGTTGCAACATTCTCTCTTACTTTACCGTACTTTGGAAGAAATAAAAGCCATGATCACTTGTGCAGCAATAATTGTCTCCTACAAGCCATTGACAAGTGAAAATATGTGGCATCTTGTGGTACTGGGCCTATGGAGTAATTGGAAAATGATTGCCTCCATTTTACAGATGGAAGATTTAAATAAAAAGGAGATTGAATATTTGTTCAAACTTAAATCTCAGTTCAAAGAATCTGGAATAGACTCTAGTTCCCCATTTTTCAACTGATGTTCATGGCAAAATGATATCCTGTAATACATTCTTGCATAGGTCTGACAATCAGTTTATGCATACAGCATATTTTATAACCAATGGAGAAATCACACTTTTTCCGCAATTTTTCTTGATGTTCCTCATACTCTTTGAGATCCCCCCTTTTTTAAAAAAAAAAAGAGATTGTGGCTCTGTCATTGATGCAGATAGAAAGAAACTAAATTTCCTCTGAAGCCAGAGGAAAGCCCATGCCTCTGATAATTCCCACAGATAAGGCTCACAAGTTCTAGAGACTTCATGTGTATAGAGCTGATTCAGAGATAGGGGGGAATTACTCAGGAATATATATATATTTTTTTCCTAAATGATTACTTTTGTTGTAGCACAAACTCATGTTCTTACAGCTAGTGTCAGGATCAAGCAAAAAAGGGGGTAAAGAGTAATGGCTTATATTGGACCCTGGGCACACACCGAAATAGCTGTGATTTGCAGCCATTGAGAGAAACAGAAGCGAGTTATCTGAGAGATGCTCTGAGTTATATAGATTTTCCTTAGACTGACCAGGTTTCTAATTCTCCTCAAAAAAGATGTTATCTTCACATCCTCATGACACCACAGATGGCTCTGTGCAGTGTGTGCATCACTGGTGATGGTGCAGAGCTCTCTGCAGACATCTTGTCTCCAGTGCATAAGGACGCTGACTGCAGAGAAATCCACCCTATTATCTTAGCTGAAACACAAATGTGTTTATACAGGAAAAGGAGTAAATATACCTCAAGTAAAACAGAAGATGAGGAAGAAGAATTAGGCTAGTATCCTAGCCAGTCAGTAGCAAACACACTGCACTCCATCAGTTGACCTGCAGGATTTAGATTTCCGCTTTAATTCCCTGAGCTGTACATAGGAATACTAAAGGAGTTAGGTTTCTGGGTAGACTGGCTGTTCTCTTAACTTTAATGCTTTGATATTTTTATAGTACTCTAGTTCAATATCATGACAGCTAGGTCAAGCACATATTTTTATAACAGAAGAGTATTGTGCATGAATTAACAAACCATACTTATATTTCATCCTTTTGTCTCAGTACCTGATTTTCCTCCCTTTTACTTCCATTGCTCAAGAATCATTTGACCTGAAAATAAAAAGGAAATGAGGCTAGTTAAAAGCTAAGAGTTTTTGGAGAGCAGCTGTCTACCTGTGCTATACTTTTAAATCACATTCCCATTAATTTCTGACACCTCAATGATATAGCAAGGAACTGATTCAGTTCTCCGTTTAAGTCAATAGTAAATTTCACTCCGTCTTCGGAGACAGAAATACCACTCCGTGAGGAAAAGAAAAATGAAAGGACACATTCTAGATGGTAGAGGCAATGGTTTCATTCATGACAGATGTGAAAAATCAATTGACATTTTAGCTGCCTGACCTCTGTTACAAACATCTGCAGAGAAAAGAAGGCAAATTAGCAAAATGTATCCTTTTTTTTTTTTTTTTTTAAACTTAGGTTCATTTAGGGTTGCAATGTTAGTCCTGGGCTTGTTCAGAGAAAGGGATGAGGCAAAGCTTTATATCTCCAAATGCAGCTGAGTTGTACAGAGTTATGAATGGATGTTAGGCATCACTGTCTATCGTGTGTGTATGTATACACACAACTTGAAATTAAATTGGATGTAACTGGAACAAGCCCGTGGTATTCTACACCCACATTTTGCAAGAGGTGGTGTAGGTGGAGTGATACTAGCTTGCTAATGATGATAGTGATTAATGTTTGCCGTTTAGAAAAAGTAACTGAAACTGAAATACCCAGAACAAATAAAAGTGTTTAAGTTGCAGCTCTGACAGAGACTTGATTAGCTCTTATCAATGTGTTTCTTCTAACTGTCACAACATAATCTGAAAGCAGCTGGGTCACTCGGTAGGGTTAGACAAACCCTATTGTCAGTCTGTTCATGCAAATTACGCCCACTGCATCAGACCCAGAGAAAATGGTTGGCACATGTTGACCAAAGGTTCAGCACAATTGTTCAGTGCTGTTTAATATGCAACTATTAGCACATCTACTGAGCATGTGGTTTGACCTTTAATCTCTGTAGCTGTGAGGGTCTGCAGCCAAGGGCCTTGAAGAGCAAGGGAAAATCTAGAGACATTTCACTATTTATTGCGAATCATAAAAGCACCAGAGTGGGTCTTTTGGATGTGTTTATACTTTCTCTTCCAGTTTATTTTATCACCAAAATCTCCAGTCATAGCACCGAGAAAAAGGAGACTTGCTTTACTGGAAAATATTTAACACACTTGTAAGTGTAAACAGTCATGGAAACTCTGCAAAGGCACGGGCTCCTTCTTTCACAGTACAAGTATTTGCTTGCATTCAGAGTTACCTCACCAGAGACAGGAATGATGTTCGGTTGCGTGCTCTTTCAGAGGTATGCATTTGTCTGACGCAAAAGAAAATCACAGCTGTGCTTAGACAGACGGAGGTTGAGTTTTGCATTCCTTCAAAAGAAGAATCATGCAGGTGGCACTCTTTCCCGCTGTCCAAAACACTACTTGTGTTTTGGCAATTTGTTCTTTGACAATTTTGGCAAATTGTGTTTTGGCAATTTGTGTTTTGACAATCAGTCTTCTACCATTACCACCAAGGCCTTCAGTGTGATTAACTGATGTGCAAATTGAACTTTGCTCCATGAAAAGTCTATCCCGACTTTTCCGGGGTAATTCCGAAGTAATTGAAATAGATTTTTTTTGTGAAACAGTAAAAAACTATACTAATCCACACTAAACTGTCAAAGTTAAAGCTGTAGCCAAATTGATTTTGGCTGACATTTGTGACAGATTTAAACAAGTCTATAACCATTAGCCTGACCGCAAAGATGACCAAGATGCAGAAGACTCAAAACTAATGTACATAGCAGTTTCACTTAAATAAAAATTATGACAAATATTCCATGAGGGGTACCAGGAACCATATTTTCCCTAAACTTCTTCGCAAAACTTAGAAATGGATATCTTCCATAAACCTATTGATAACTGACTAGGAGAACTAGTATAAGACTTCATAACTTCTTTCTATCTAGAAATATCAGTCTTATTTCTGCTCCTAATTTTGCTGAAATTATGTATGAGGAAAAATCAGGCCTCTAAGGAGATATACAGCACTGAGGCAGGCTGAGTTTTGCAGCGAGAGACCTAGGAAAAGTCCAAATTATGTTTTCGTCTGTGCACCCTCAGTTCAGGCTGGAACTAGTGGTGGATTCACCACTGTTTTCTGCACATGCTAAGCCTGCAAAAACACATATTCGTAGACTACAGTAATAGCCCTGTAGCTGTAACGGTACAGAAAGGTAGAAGATTGCAAACATTGCTACTGTGGGGAAGCTTGGGAGGACAAGCATAAACCAAATTTTGCAGTAGAGTATCTTCTGAGTTGGCTGTGGCTCCTCCAATGTACAGAAACAAGGGAGACGATGTGTTGTAAGTAGATCAGGAGATGTTCAGTTACAGCTAGGTTTTGTGTTCCAATCTTGTCTATAATCCGGGTAGGATCAACAAGAGGTTGTGAAGGAGGAACAAGCGGAGCATAGCAACTGCTAGGATCTTGTAAGAGGCATGTTGTGAAGGTGGGACTGGTTAAACATCACATTTTGTATTGGTGTATGCATAGCCTTCAGAGATTAATGCGCAGTAATGTATTTTCAAAGAGACCCCCCAAAACTTCAGTGTGGAAAGGTTCTCTAGAGTTCAGATGTGAACTATAACCTGTCATGTATGTGTCAACAGTTGTTAATTTTTGGTGAAAGCTTTGCTTGCTAAACTGTTAAGTCAGCCTCATTTCACGTGGCTTTCAGAAACTGATGTGATAACAAAAATTCTGCAAGAAGTTTCGTGTGAAACCAGCATGCACGCAGCTTCTGTTCTGCAGATCACATGCACAAGTGATACAATGCTGGCATTTGAAAGTCTATCTCCTCCCCTCCTAATGTAGTTACTATATAATCTAAAAAGAGTATGAACCAAAAGACATCAGTGAAAGTTAGTTATAACTAGATAACTTCACTGTGAAAAAGGTGCTCCTTTTTCACAGTACTGTCTCATATAGTCCTAGAGAAGGTATGATACAAAGAGAGTAGTTTCTTTTAATATTTAGGGTCCTTCAATGTTACTGTCCTTCAGGGTGTATTACAAAAAAAAAAAAAAAAAAGATCAAAGAGTGCCTAGGGGCACTAAGAGTTCTGAGTATCCCAGTTTCTGAGAATCCATTTTGAGATCCTACAAAGATCCCTGACATATGAAGGGTGTTTCTTAACTTTGCAGTGTTCTTTAAGGAGAGCTCAATGAGCATTTGCCCAAAAAGAGAGGTGCCTGAAATTGTTGATCACTTCTAAAACTCAGCCAATATCAACATATACAATTAAAACAAGTATTTATATAAAACTGTACTTTCATATATTAAGAATCCGTATAATAGTCACAGTTCACTGACACATTGAATTAAAAAAATAAATCCACCTTCAGAGAAGGATGGAGCTGAAAGACTCGTAGCATTTTGGTGATGTATGGAAATGTGAAAGCAAAGGTAAATGGAACTAGAGTTGAAACTCTGGACTTTCAGTTCTGAAAAAAACAGGCAACAGTGATCACAGATGTTGTGTGTATGCAGATTTCTGAATTTCTTCCAGTTATAGTAATCAGATATTAAAGATTAAAGATTTTAAAGGTACTTTTCTTTTTAGTTATATGACATTTATCTTGACAGAGTCTTACTCAACAGCTTCATTGTTTCATGCATTTCCCTTTGGTGCTTGAAAAGAAGTTTGTTCTTTTCAACTGTAACCATTCCCTCAGTAGCTGCCTTTTATTACATAGAAAAAAAAAGGATTGTGTTGTATTTCTGTATGCATTAGGCTTTGTGTGTAGCTATATTTTTATTTCTGTAGTTGTATTTTGGGGTTTGGGGATTTCTTTTGATGAAAGGGCAGATTTTTAATCTGAAATATCTTTATCTCTCAAAAAGCTTTTTTGACTGTGGGCTACACTCAGGAAAAAAAAAAAGCCTTAGGAACCTAAATATTGTCATCGGTAAAAATGCTAGATATTAGATGTCTATTTTCTAAGAAAAAATTTGCAATTCTAGATGCATAGGTAGGTAGCCAGTTACTTCTTGGTGTTAGACCTGAGAGAGTTTGATTCTTCACAGTGAGAGTAACCAATATGCTGAATGGAGAGAGAGAGATCTGTTGGCATCATCTATTTAACTCATTCCTTTAAAGAGTGGTTTTGGAAAAGCGTCTCAGGGAAAGAAGTGCCTGCTTTTGTCTAGTAGCTCAGGGTTGATGACAAATGTTTGAAGCATAAGAGATCTTGGTTTAAAGGTCTTCCTCAGACTGTGGAGAATCAGAAATGCATCTCCTACTTCCCACAAAAATACCCAAAGTAGAGATGCTCGCTGTTAAAACGAGACATTCTCCAGAATCAGACTTTTAGCAGGCAGATAGAATATATTGGTTCCCTCCTCAACACAATGGTGCTTCATCCAACAACTGCTTGACTCAGAAGTGATCCCCAGAGCAGTAAACAGAACCCAAGGATCATCTAACCTGGAGGAGTATTCAAGCAGGTTACTCTATTTTGTGCTTGCTCTTGCAGTGACATGCCTCAGAAGGAGGCACTAAAGGCAACTCCACTTGCCACAAGTCTGTTGCAGAGTAGTTGGAAGATGGATTGGGAGTGAGGAGGAATTAGTTTTTCTCCTCCTATTAGACCTGAAAAGATATTTATAAATCTAAAGTCCTGGGTTTCTTCAGGCATCTAGTGTTTGTAAATTTGAACAATAATACCTATATGAGTATTTGTATTTGAGCAATAATACCTATATGAGCTACCTGGTCTTAGTACTCTTTGAGTGGCTCCTACTGCGTTCTTCTGAAGGCTATTGAATGCTAATCCTTCCTGAGGGTTCAGGAAAATAGATCTAGTCCTTTCTTGTGTTTTCTTTCTTGTGTATTCACTTGCTTTTTGAGGCATATTCTCTGCAATGAGGCATATTTTCCTTCCTTCCTTCCTTCCTTCCTTCCTTCCTTCCTTCCTTCCTTCCTTCCTTCCTTCCTTCCTCCCTTTTCCTTCCTTCCCTCTCTCCCTCTTTCCCTCCCTCCCCCCCCTCCCCCCCTCCCTCCTTTTTTTCTTCTTTTTTTTTTTTTTTTTTCCTT
>VWPW01014090.1:969306-1020006 GCA_013389825.1 Crypturellus undulatus | reverse complement strand
TCCTTCCCTCCCTCCCTCCCTCCCTCCCTATCTTCCTCTGTTCTTAAATTATTTTGTCTACAAATATGGTTTTTTTTCTCTCATGTTGCATGGAAAAGGAAAAAACACATTTCTTTTTTCACATGACAGCTCGCTACTAAGGATTTCTTAATTTGGGAGGTTTTAGAATCACTTTTGAGTCCCTGAAACTGTTCACTTCTATCCTATGAAAGTCCCATGAGCCTGACTCTTGCTGCTTCAAGATTCAAGTGTCTCTTATAGACATCATATGGGATGACTCTCCCAGAGAGCTCTTTATCTGGAAAATGTAATGCCATTTTTTTCCCCAAAAAACTAATTCCGCAACATATGCAAACACTGGGAAAGGATATTAAAATCAGTGTCCTCATTTCCCACAAGGCTCCAAAATAATTTTGAAACAGTATCACTGCCATGCATTCAAGCAGATTTTTTGTTTAACCGCGATGTTGAAATAGTGTGGTTCAATATAGGCCGTACAAATTATTTCTGCAGATGTACTGATGCCATGGAAATAATTATCTATCAAAGGAAATGGTCAAAAAAGTCATCTTATTATGCATCTCAAATCCAGATAGTGCATTACAGAAACTCTTTCAGAATATCCTATATTGTCTATTCAGTGGGGGAAAAAGATTTTGTAAAATGGAAGGGGTAAATTGAATACAGAGAATTGTACTATATTAAGATAGGAGACACTGAGGAGTCCAGGGATCTGGGAATTGCATTAAATTACCTAAAATGAGTAGCATGTGCTATATTAACTAACATTGTAATAAGATTTACAAAATGCGTGACTTTGCTGCTGAGGTCTTAGTCAATTGTAACCTCTCTGTGCCAAGTGGAAAATTCTAAACCAAGGGTTATCTGGAAGTTCTAAAGAAGAAGAATAGGGATAGTTATTTATAAACTGCCAAGGAATACAGTAGTTACAACACAGTCCAAGAATGGACACTAACAGTAAGACAATAACAAAGTTAGTCATTGTATTAATCATACCCATCAATACATTTGGGTGTCTTGTAACACCTGCAGCCTCTTGTGATAGACAGACTGTTGCATAGAGAGTTACTCAGATTAGAAACAAGGTTTCCTTTATGGAAAATGTTTTTGAATCAGAGATGCATTTCTAGAGGGGAAATGATATACAAGACTTGCTGATCCTCAGAAACACAGTTTAGGCTGCCTATCAAATGGCCGCGGGCAGAGGCACAAATTGGCCCCAAGGAGGAAGCCTTTGGGAGGAAGAAAGCCAAGGAGACTCCAGCTCAGCCCTTCTCCTCCCGCAGTGCCACTGCTGAAGGTCCCTGCCCCACGGCACGGAGGGCTCGTGTAGCTGCTCCTGCTCTCGGCACCCCTCGCTGCTTTATGGACAGGATTAAATTTTAAGTTGTGCTTAGGTATCACTCAACCACGTTAGAGGCCTGGTGTTTAGCTGTTTGTATAAGGTCTTACATATGCATATGAGAGTTGCTTTATCTCTAATGTTACCGTTTAAGAGAGAAGTATTAGCTGCCTGTCAGATTGTTTCCTTGAGCTGGTCTCACAGCACAGCATACTCCTTTATTTATCTACTCTGACATACTGAATTACCTGTAAAATGAGCGATTCTAGGTAATGATTACAACATGAACAATACACAGATCAGAATTAAAATCCAATATGAAAGGAGAGTAACTCCAACTGTCATTATTCA
Organism: Crypturellus undulatus; assembly: GCA_013389825.1. NCBI lineage: Eukaryota > Metazoa > Chordata > Aves > Tinamiformes > Tinamidae > Crypturellus > Crypturellus undulatus. Next base: position 1,018,292 of record VWPW01014090.1, on the reverse strand, counting down.
GCATCACCTTTCAAAACCAAATAAATTTAATTCAGTGTTAGGAATATGCACTCTCTATGCAAAGTATATTTGGGTTATTCTTGTTCACCTTCTTTGGCACAAGGTATTAAATGTTGCCAAAAATAGGATTCTGAAGAAATAGGGATTTTTTTTTTTATTCTCTTGATCTTATATATCTGAATACATGCTAATCAGAAGTGAGCACTGAATGTCTTGCATGACAGAACAAAATTTATTAGAAATTTTGCCTACTTTTCCTGTCTCCCAAATTCCTCACACTCCACTCATTGTGCTGTGGATTGACTAGTTCCTACAATCAGTGTAGAATTTAATATTTTTTTGATTTCTCTCGCTATTTACAAAAATGTTTTGGTCTCATAATGGGCAAGGTGCTAAATAAAACTGTACTGAAAAAGGAGAGAGGGAGAGAGATGTCATTTTTCAGCTCAGCTATTATGCAAGCCCAGCACAAAGTACATTGAATTATATTCCAGACATACAAATCCTCAGAGAAAACACTTGGCAATTAGATTTTTCAAATATGAAATATTTGAATTATTTTTAGTAGTGTTGAATCAGCATTCAAAAAGGATGAGAACATGTTTTTACTTTTTGATATTGACTTGTCCAATTAATTTACCAAATGTATGGCACTTGAACAGACCCATGATGGATGTACAAATGCCTGAGTGCCCTCACTGCCTATTTGTAAGGAAGGCAGATGACTGACGTATCGCATCATTTCTTCAAGTCATGGAACTGATTTATTTGCTCTGTGCTATAGACATTCACTTTGTCAGTTGGGACCGTAAAACCCCCCACAGGCAATTGTCTGCTATTCAGTCTCTGCCATTCAGTAAAATTATACATAATTTTAGCCTGTGCGTTTACAAACTGTGCTTTGCCATTTCCATCTGAAAACGCTTTTGTGTTAAACATTTTCGACTCGTCTAAATAAATATTATCCATAATAACCCTATATCAATCCATTATAAATCCATGAAAGTACATACTGCATTTATATTTAATCCTTGAAACAAAGCCTGTTCCCACCTCACTCACTGGCGCTTTCACAGCTGGCTCTCACAGCTGCTGAGATTTGCGCAACAGAGAAAACCAAGATTGCTTTCCATATTGCTAAAGCTATAGGATCTGCAGGAAAATCACATTTGAATCATTTGTCCTCGGTTATGCACATGAACAAATTCCCAGACTACAGATACCTATTGGCAGACGCATTAGCCTGTGTGTATGGGAAGAGATGTATATTCAAATGTACTCAATTCCAAATTCCATCAAAAAACCATTAGTGACACATTTATATCAATAGCTGAAAGAGCTTTAGTGCAGTCAGCTAGAAATAACTATTTAGGAAATAGCTGTAAGCTACAGCAGCGAAACTGAGTTTTCCATTTAAGAGTGTCATTTTGCAGACTTAAGCTACAACTTTGACTTATGATGACCCAGAAAATATAAAATTTCTGCAGCTAGAAGTTGCTGAATAGAAGGAAAAAAAATCTTATTTAATGCTCTAATTGCTCTTATTGAACCACTTTTACTCGTCTAAATCTCTCTCTACCTTTTAGATACTCCTATAATTAATTTCTGGAGCACAGTGTTATGGATGAGTTTAATGGTATATGAAAAAACGAAATGGAATCTATGGAGCTCTAATATCTATGAATTCTAAAGTGAAATTAATTGTAATATAAAAATATTTCTTTTACTGGTTTAAATATCTTTTTTTCATTTTGGTTATTTTGGAATCATCCGTGTCAATATGGTAGAGAACATTGACACCAGTCTTGCGCAGTTGTCTGTTTCTCCATATGATGCTTGTATGAGCACAAGGTACAGTTCCCAGAGTCAGTAGACTAAGTTCTCTTTACCCTCTTTTAGGAATCATAGGACTGAGGCAAAATATAGTGTAACCAAAGGTACAGGCAAGATCATTTTACCCATAAATATATTAAACTCCAGCTTAAAGTTAATTTGACTCTTCTGTTTTGACAGGCACTTCCAGATACCTGTAACTGTTGTTTAAAGCCTGCTTCTGATATTAAACTGTTGTTTAAAGCCTGCTTCTGATATTCCATCTTTTATGCATTATTATACATCTTATTGTGATTTTATCTGTGGCATGTACATTAGTTTACACAGAAGCTTTTTATTTCTCCTCCTTAGACCTATTTCTACTATTTCATTGTCGGGATACTCCTTCAACAGTATTCAAGAGGAGAAATGTTTTTAAAATGAGTTTAATAACATGTTTACTTTCTTACTACTGCCTGAACAGTTTTCCTTGGTTGCAGTAAAAGACAAAAGGGAAACCAAACCACAGAGAGATGATCTTTGCAGATATCTCCTGTACGAGTACACTAGAAGTCCCCTTGATTCCAACATAAGACAACAAGGTTTCCCTGCTAAAAATCAGCTTGATCTCTAGGCTCACTGAACTAGGGCCTCTTGGTCTCTCCTTCTTTCCTTGACAGTCGCTTTCCAAAGGACTCCATGTAACAAGGTCTCTTCCAGTCACTTCAAACGGGGCTGCATTAAATAGATTAAAGGAGTTTAATAAATAGATTAAGGCAAAGTTTTGCCTTCGGAGCTTTTCCCTGGCCTTTGGTGCCCCGGTATGACTGGTCTGATCTTGTCCACACTAAGTTCCCATCCCTCAGTCTATCAGGCTCTCCAGGCCTGCCAAGGGCAGTCGGTGGAGCCTGAGAAGGGACCTGCTGCAGCAGAGCTGCGGTCGCTCCCACCACACCCTTCACCAGAGGGGCAGAAGCAAATTGAGCAAATCCTGGTCTTGCAAACCTCCACACGTGGGTAGAGGATCTCTTTTGCTGAGGTGGGGGCTCTACCTGCTGGCTTACATTACACCACCCCAGGGCCACGAGGCCTGCCCTCTGGAGTAATCGGTTAATTTAAGATGCTGCAGTGTGTATCGAGTAGGTGTAATTATTCCATCAAAGTGCATTAAGATGCTTCTGTCCCTATGAAGTTCAACCTACCATCAGGTTGTTAAACTGCCTGGGTTTATTAGAGCTTCCTGCAGTCCTCTTCAGTTTTGATTTCCCTGAACCACCATGGTGCCATCAGACCTCCTATTTTTATTCTTTGCATTGTGTTTCCTTGCAGCATTTTTCACATGTGTTGGTTCCAGCATTAGTTGTCCCATACTGGGAGTCCCTTCAGGTTTTCTATTTTCTCTCCAGGGCATGTGCATATGTTTGTCTAGTAACTGTCACTGATGGTCGTATAAATCAAAAGGCATCTCATCGTCTATATAGATGATTAAAAAAAAGGATTTTTTTTTCAAATTGTGAAAAAATCATCTTCCTCTAAAAAGCCCAATCAGATCTGTAACAAAGACTTTATGGAAGCTACTCATATGTTTTTTTTTTTACCCATCTCCACAATTTTATGATATTAATATGTGGGTTTTTTTTTCCATGATAGTCCTTTACACAGCATTTCTCAACTGTAATATATTCCTACCCCATTTGGTGTGGCAGATAATAAAAACCTTATATTTGTAAAAAAGAACCCATCTGAATTAAGTACAACTCTCTCAGGTAATCAACCATGCTCTTGTATTAAAACAAACAAGCAAGCAGACAAGTAAACCTTCATGCTATCATTGATTTTGATATCTTTTTAAAAAAACATTCCTGATGTCTTGCAGAGATGAGGATCAAACCTGATATGCGATGAGTGCTGAAATCTGACTGAAATCAAGATTTTACCTACATAATAGTAAAATAAATTCCTGATATCAATCTAAGAGTATGACCTAAGAGTGTCTTTGAAAGTAATTATCTTCCCACAAATTATCAATAACTTGTCCAAAAAAGGTGGTAGTGTCCACTTCACTGAAATCCTGAGCAAGCTTTTTCTAACCCTCCATGAGAGACACTGGGGCTAGGTCCACAGGAGGATGGAAAGAAGCTGGGGTTCATCCCCTCCACAGGGAATTCCCTCCACCTTGCTTCCATGTGGGTTCCAGGGCAGCATCACTGCCAGCCCCACAGCCACTGGGGGAGAGGGTGATGAGGCCAGACCATCGTGCTAGCCTCACGCATCAGACCTCCCAACAACAGACCTGATGTAGGAACATTTCCCTCCTCAGGCCGCAGGGCTCAGCACTGGGCACTCAGTGATGCTCCCAGCAGCTTGAAGTCGCATTCCTCCAAACTTGAGTATTTGATTGTTCTTTCCCTCCCTTCTTTCCTTAGCTAGGGGTAACACAAGGTTTTGTTTAGAAAGAAAAGACAGACCTAAACATTTGGGGCTTTCATCTCCTACAAAGATGTGTTTCTGTGATGCTTCAGGACAAATGCCAGCTGATACATAGGGAAGCAGGACTGCCCTTAGCCTTTTGGAAAAAGAGGAAAGAACAGAACAAGCCCTAAACCTAGCTGTTGGCTCCACACTAGCAACTCACTAACAAGGTCTGCAATTTTTTTCTTATTTAGAGAGAGGTCTGAAACAAGGGCATAATATTACAGTGCAAGTGATTTATGGGTATGATTCAGAGTACGAGTCTTTTTTTTTTTTAAGTGAGCAAGTTTACCCCTAGCAAACCTGGCCTGGTAAACCCTTACCTGAGAGATTTAAAGTATACCTAAATTTCTCCATGTTCATCTCTCCCATTTTGTCAGAAAATTAAGCAGATTTTAAAGGCTATTTGCCTGTTCTTTCAAAAACTGCTTATTTACACACTATATTTACCATACAATGCCACAATTTTGTTTTGAAAGGAAATATACCCTCCCCACCAAGCTGATGAATTTTACATAACTTGAAGTGTGTAGATACACATGCAAATGTGAGGAATGGTTATTATAAATCATTACCCTGGCAGTAGTCTAAAGCCCAAGGGCTTCAGCTGTTATACTGCCAGAGCAGATAGAAGGTTCCATAGAATTAATCCGAGTCATCTGGATTACAAGAAACACCACGTACAAGAAACAATAATATACCTGTGTAAATCTTGTGAAAATTTGCATGGTTGTCTGGCAAGGCTTTGAAAATTATCTAGTCCATTGTATGTAATACTGGAAAATGTCACCACATACATGTTATTTTAAATATCTTCAGTTTCAGTATAATCTTATTTATGTTAATCAGTTTTAAAGAATCTACTACATAATTAACATCACAGCAAATAAGCAATGAAGTTTATATATATACAAGTATATATATATATAAAAGTTAGAAATAAGAGTAGAAACAGACTCCTCTTCCCATGAATTTTGATATCCATTAGTAGCCCCTGTTTTAACTGGGGGACGGTTTTCAAACCGATCAGACTTGTCTCAGATGTATCAGATAAAGCTTGTTGCCTTGAATAAACCTTTAATAATATTTCACAGCTGATTACTCTGTGAATAAATTTGCCCTTGAGTGGGAGGACAGGGTTGGTGGTATCCTTATACATGATTGTATACAATGATGGCACAAAGCAATGAAACTCTGGGTAGCAGTACCTGGTGACGGTATTAGAAAACAGGGAAGGAAGAATAATGATGAAAAAAGAGACAGTGACCTACTGGATAGAAGTGGCATACCTCGAGCTATCTGTGGATTTTATGGAGACCACATTTTGTCCTCCCCAAAATGCAGAATATCTCTGTTTGAGGTGAATAATTTAAAGGAAGTTATTGCACACTTATATGGTTTGTGCCGTTTGCAACAGAATCTTACCCAGCAGCTCTCCTGAAACCTGGAAAAGGTCAGATACAGAGCTCCTCCAGTCTTTATTATTAAAAGCCTCCTGTGTGGTTTTGCTATAGAGAAAGAGGCAGTGACCTTACATTTAATCACATCAAAGACGTGTGTGCCATAGCTTAGTGAAAACACTTCTTATGCACGATAGCTTTATCCAAAGAGGAGCTTGCCAGGCTGTGTTATTCCTAGAGCAGCATGCAACATATCCCTGCGCTGCGGGCTCCAGCTGCTGACTCAGCACCGCTCCGCAGATTCCAGGCCAGGGGGCTGTGGGGCTGGTGCTTCAGCTCTGTGCACGTGCAGACCTAATGGAAATCAGCTGGGAGGCCCCACAGCTGCACGGGGCAGCGTGTGGCTTACAGCAAGGCAAAGGATTTGCAGAATCCCCCCCGCCTTTGGTGCTTTCATTTTTTTAGTGCTTCTGCCTGAGAAAAATCTAATCTCCTATTAATGGAGGAAAATGGAGGAGTAATTGGTTTCTCAGCTCGTGTGAATTTCACCCAAACGCCTTTGCTGGGTTTCTAAAGTGCACAGCACTTCCAATTTTTGCCTCTTGTTTGATTTTTTTTTTCTGCCTGTTTAAAGATGCAGCAGACATATCGCCAAAAAAAATGTTTTTACTGTGAGCTTTGTAATGTTGCTCTGATAAACACTTTGTAGCCTTTATTCTGCTTTGTATTTGGAAAGAGTCTGATTTGCTTACTTCCAACCCTTGCTTTTATGTTTCTACAACTCTTTCCTTTTTGATGTGTATCTTCTTGACATTTTTATCAGAATGGTTCATTCTGGGCACCGCTTTCTTTGCATTCTTTCTTTGTTTGGCTGTTCTCTGTGCAAGTTAGGTGGAACCGTAAAAATTACAAAAATTTTGAATCTTTCATAGTCTGCCTCAGAAAAGTCCCTTCTTGGCCACTCCATTTTGGTCTTTACAGCTTAACCACCATTATCTGTGTGCAACTGCCCAGTTGCAGAAAGATGTTTTTTTGTTTGTTTGTTTGTTTGTTTTTGTTTTTTTTTTTGTTTTTGTTTTTAATATAAAAAAGAAGTAATAATCCCAGCATGACTGAAGGCAAAGCTCAGTTTCCTTTCTGTTTAAATTAATTGCTACCTCATCACCTCCTGTTCTAGAGAAAAAAATGTACTTAGAGGGTCCAGGAAAAAAAAAAAGTCACTGTTTTTCCACTGCTTTGTTAAGGTCACCTCTCTGTACCTCGATTTCTGTGAAACAGAAATATTCCCTACTTAAGGCTGTTGCTAATCTGCTCAAACACTGAGAGACTAAACCAAACGACTGCTGTGAAGGCCCTTTTGTTTCCTGGGTGATACATGGATATCAAAGTTCAAGGTGGAAAGCAGGGTCCCCGCATGACAAACAACCTCTGTCGGCCGCATCTTGTGTTTCTGAGCGTTCCCTCTCCCTGAGGGAAGAGCTGCCTTGTAAGCACAGACTCCACGTGCAAACATGCAAACAAAGTGCCCCGTGAGGAAAGACCGTCTTACTTTGCTGCTCCTGTGGCTTTCCCAAGAGCACGACCCAGCCTCCTGCGGACCGATCCCTCGTGGAAAAGGGTGGTCGCTCAAGCACGTCTGGCACAGGGAGGGCTCGAGCTCTGCGTCCCCTTGAGGCAAGTGCATCACGGTGGAACCCGGGTACTTGAGGCTGGCGCTGGGGTGCTTCTCTGCGCTGACCATGGGGCTCTTAATCCACCTTCGTACCTGCCGACACAGAAAGAGTTTATGGATGCCCTCTGTCTTGTCCCGCTTTGTGGCAGAAGCTAGGAAGGTTAGCTCAGATAGCGTGTAGCATTAGGAACAATTTTGAATAGGAGGAAGCAGTAGCCTGCCAGGGTACGTAACATAGCCATAGTCTTTGATGTTGAGAATCACTTGTTTCTTTGGGTAAGTCTACCATAAATTTGGATTTATCTGTGATAACAGGTTTTCTGGGCTTTAGAGCTATAAAAGCAGCCAATAGTCAGATAAGGAGAGGAAGACAACTACCAAGTTTCAAGTACTCCTAGCCAAGATAGCTTGATTACCCTTGTTTAGAGAAAGCACATGGTTTTCCCAGCTATACAGCTGTAATCCTATAACTTTCCTGCGGTCCTTTTTCAACAGAAATCCTCTCTGGTTTCCCACAGCATGTCAACCTTTTCTGTGCCCATCCTCACTACACTAAAGAATCCATTTCTCAGGCTGACCAGTCCAGAGTTTCATCCCTTTGACTTCCCCAATCTGTCTTCTGCTTTTACCTTGCCTCTGCAGGGTTCTGCCTAGGCTGTGCTGCAATGTAGTCCCAAGAACATTATTTACAAGCATAAAACATTGTGTTCCTCAGGGCATGATGTCAGCCTTGTGCACACACAAGGTTTTTTCTTCCTTTCCTCGTTGCAATTGTCTCTCCTCTGCTGCGTGAGTCAAAAGTACTTGATTTCTGATAAGGTGAGTGAGGAATCAGAGACTATTTGAAGCTCTTTTTCCAGTTCATTTTGTACTATAAAATCAAAAAGAACAGTGCATGATTTGTACTATATTTACACTTGGTCTGTTCCAAACACAGCCGACAAACATATATTCATCACCATTGCTATTTGCACTCTGTTTTAAACACTAAAGATGGGAGTGTATCGGGATATTTGTTATCGGTACAGAACCGTAAGGCTGAGATAGTCAAAACTGACCACAGAACCAGCCTACTATTGCAGTGAGGTAAACTATTTGCTTTGCAAGTTTAAAGTGACGTATTTGCAGGAAAGAGGGGTGGGTCAGTGCTCACTGGTAGAACTGCACTGACTCATTCTCCAACACAGAATCTGTCTCACTTGGCTTCCACAGAGAGGGAGCCAGAAAAAGCATTTGGCTTCAGCATAGCTGTGGTTCATTAGCAGAAGTTATTTGCCATTAGAGAATGCTTTACATCAGGAAAATAAACATTTTACATTAGCCATGGACATGATGCCAAATGTTTGGTTAGCAGTGGAAGTCCAGATCTCAGCAATTGGTTACCAAGATCATTTATGATAAACAAACAGAATGAACCATATCGAACCAGCCTTCTTCTGGTGACTCCTCAGTGAATGGTACGCCCACAATTGCCATGCTATGCTGACCTATGAGAAATCTCAAGGTTAGAGATTTCTTTTTTTTCTCCATGGAAACCAAGCAAATAGATGTCCTTTTGTGGGCAAATGTGCCACTTCCCACTGCTTACTCTATCTGCATTTTCTAGAAAAATGGCTTTGGAATCATTTTTTTTCCAGGACTTTTTTTTTTTTTAAATCCTTCTCTCTTTTTGCAATTCTTTAATTCCTGCACAACAGAGAAAAGTAATTTGCTAACCATTTTCCTTATCCAGACTTGCCAGCTTCAGATTGGTAGGTCAAAGTTGCAGGAGAAGGAGTTACTTTTTTGATTTTGTTTCAATATACATATTTTGAAAACGATCTTTTGACTCTACCAGATTTTAAACATGTTTATTTTGCCAAGCATAATTGATTCTATGATTGTTAAGCACATCATTAAATATATTACTCTTCCCAAGTAAATTCATGGTTGTGTGTCTTGATCTAATTCCAAAACTTGGTATGTTGAAAAGAATAATTATGATCCTGGACAAAAACCCTTACTTGATTTTCCAATGTAGTTTTATTACAGGAAGCATATATAATGTACTGAGGGCAGTACATGACTGTTCATATTTGTCCCTTTTAAGTTAAGCCTGGTGATCAGTTAAGTGTTTTTCTGAGCTTGTTCTGCCTTTATTTTTCCAAGACATCCTTCATCTTCAGCAATGCATTTATGAGTGAGCTAATAATCATGCCGGAAAGCAAAACCAGAGAGCAGAGAGGGGCCTGGGCTGCAATGAGGAGGAGTTTCAGCCTTTCTCAGGACTCAGGGAATGTGTTCAGTCTTTTCCTCAAGACTTTATAAAGTTTTGGCCTAAGCCAGGATGCATGTCTGGCTTCAAATGTATGTCTGACTCTGAGATTTCCTTAAATCCCACTGATGTTCAATTTTGTGTTTTCAAATTTTTCAAATTCTTTTTTTTTTTTTTTTTTTTTTGCCATGACACAAGAATCAATGACTTTTGTACCAGCTTCACCTGTTATTTTACTGTTTGTGCTTCCAGTTACAAACCTGCAGTGTGTCTGTGTATTAGCAAGCATTCAAAATGTGAGCTGGGTACTCCTGGTGCAGCAAAATCTGCCTAGATCAAGTAATCTAATAGTTCTTCCCTTTAGTGGCAATGAAATATACATTCAGCAGTTTAATGTTCATAAATTAAAAATCACCCATCAGTGCTGTTACTTCGATGAATGGTAATGATGAAAGAAAGTAACAGGGCATGCATTTTATCTAGCTGTGCACAATCTCATGTAGGTGGTATCTTCTGGGTATAGTATTAGCATGTAGTCTCTGAATTCAGGATGAACTCTAGCTGAATTTGCTTATTATTCTTTATTCTAGTCTGACTCCTTTTGTTTTATTATTCAGATGCACACCTTATTTTCTGACTTTTTTCTGCTTACAAATGTTATTACATTAAAATGTTATTTTCACACGATAGTTGTGTAATAATTACATGTTACAAGACAAAAAAAGAAATATTATGACAAAGACTGGTCTCATCATAATGTAGTTAATGCAATAAGGTTTTGGGGAAATCTGAGGTAAGAATATTTCTGTAGCATCCTGCTTTGTGATTGAATCTATTAGCAGGATTTTTTTTTTTCACTAACTGGAACCAGTTCAACTAGGTTATCATGCACAAAGTTCAAGTGAACTTGCAGACGAAAGTCTCAGAACAATTCTAGTTTTCCTCTTTTCAGTTGGACAAGGTTCAAGCTCGTATACGTTCGGCCTTGTTCGCTCAGCCACGATGCTGTGTTGACTCAGTAAGACCAAATGAGGCTTCAAATCCCTGCTCTGCACTCCCTGCCCATGCAGCTGCCTCCTGCAGTCAGCGGGCACACACCTGATTCCCAAGGCTGCTCAAAAGGACATTGAGCAAGGGCTGTCATTTTCAGAAGATCTCAGTCCATTTGGGGCATATATGCACTTTATTTTTAGAGCTTAGGAGACAACCAGGAACTCTAATATCAACTGACTTAAACGTGAATTATTTAAGCACACACTATAATGTAGTTTGCTGTAGAATTAACACAGACTTAATTCATTCTGTGACAAATTCATTCATTTATTTCATTAATTTAACTTAAAGTTTCAGTTTTAATTCTGAATTAGAAGGCCCATGAGGATTTTAATGACATTTAACTAATCCTCTCAAATTTCACATCTTGAGTTAATTCAGACTAATGTCCCCAACTATCCGTCTGTACATAAACTTCATGTTTGCCTTTTAAATATTTCCAGATAATTCAGAGTAACATGTAAAGGGGAGTCTGGCAATTATTACAAATGCCCAGAGTGGAAAATGAAATGATTCGTCAGTGGCTTTCAACATTTTTGCCTATCCAAAAACATTCAAAGGAACTTGGAACTGGAAATATGAATTGGCAGCACCTCCATATCAGCAAGGCCAAGAGCAGACTTCTGAAGAAAAATGACTTCCCTGGACCTAGCTGGGAAGTCTCAGGTTTCTATTGAGGTTTGTAGATTATATATTACTTCTCAAAGTGACTCAGTTACGTTTATTGAAATGTTATGTATATGTATTAGTCATTGGATTTAAAGTCTACTCTATAGGGCTTTGTCTAGTTTTAATCTTAATACACTTCAAAGATTTTTGTGTATTTACATTCACACTAGACAAGTGCCTTAGATCTATTGCCCTCTGTTTGACTTTGGCTATCTTAAATGTCACTTAAGATTATAAAATGAAGATCTGCCTTCCTTTGAACTATTTCCACTAAAAAAAAACAGTCCCACAAAAAAGAAAAACAATTTTGCAGATATTTCTCTCATAGTTACTTCCTTGATTGGTGAAGACCAAAACATTAACAGGGAACAGATGCTAGTTTTTATTTGGGGCATTGTTGTATGATGTTCAACTACCAAAGCGGGGTGTGTATCATTCTTCATGACAATGTAAGGACTGCTTCCTTATTCAAATACCATTTTTATTATCAGTGTGATATCCATCTACCACTAAATCAACTAGAGCTTGCTTTGAGCTGCAGGAAGCAACTCTGTTCTTAACTGTGTCTGAAGACTTTCAGATTTTCATTTGAAAAGCAAAGCTCTTAAAACTCTCAAGGCACCTTGAGAGCTTAAGTGACAGATAAATTTAAACTACAGGAGGATAAAGAAATTGAAACAGAGATGGCATACTCTGTAATGATAAGAACATCAGAATGAAAGATTCAGTGACTAATGCCATTTTTTCCCCAAGAGTTTTGATTTACTAACATCCTTTCTGATTTGGTCTTTTTCCTCTGAATTTGGGGAGGAAATTATATAAATAGGTGCATACCAAATGGTAAAATCACTTCCCAGTACGTTTGCAACAATAGTAGTCAACACAGAGCTTCCTGGTTAGAAAGAAACTTAAAAGTATACCTCTCCACTGCTGGAAGACCTTTGCAGCTTGTCAGAACTGTTCAGTATTTCTCATATTTCTTGCAGAGACAAAAATTGATACAATTTCCCCCTGTTCAAACTCTCTCTTATGAAGATTTCAAAACAAATAAGCTCAAGGGAGTGTTGTACACAGTTCTAGAATGTAGTTATCTATCACTAATCCTAAACTAAACTGAAACATAGTCATCTAAATAAGAGAAAGGCTTTAAATACTGTTTTCTAAGCATGGACAAGCATGCCTACAGGATCCCGAAAGATGCACAAGTATTAAAAAAAAAAAAAAAAAAGGAAATACAAGCAAACAAACAAACAAAACCAAAAAACACTCTTTTTTTTTTCTGAATCTTTTTTTTTGCTCTAGTTTCTTTTTTTTTTTTTTTTCTATTTTCTAAAAACAAGATATCCTAAAGTGATAATCACTCAGGCTAGGAAATTGCCAGACGTGATTAAATGAGATTTACCAAGTTCTAGATTCTTTTTTTTTTCTCCACTTGTGGCTCTTCCTCTTATGTAGCAGTAAACAGATATGGCTTTTCATTTCGTGCGGCTCAACTGTCAATGAGCTTCATTTGACCCAGCATATTTTGTACTTTAATCCTGTATTCATAAACCAACCCCAATCACTCTAATCACAAGCAATATTTGCCATGAGCAAAGCATCAGCCTGTTCCTTGAGGCCTCGTACCCAGGCAGGTGCTGGCTTTGGCAGTGGCACCAGTGGCTGTCCTGGGGTACCATCTTCCCCACCTTAGGAAGACTCTGAAAGCCAGGTGCTGCTCAACAGCCCTGCAGACTTGCTGACTGGCTTGCCAGCCTTAGTGTTAAGGTTGACGGGTGCCTTGGAAAGGAAAAGGTCACCTTATGTAGAGACCACATCTCTACACATCTTGGTGGATTAGGCCCTTTGCAAATGTGAGAGACCCCGTGTCTCAAGCTGACTGCTGGCTGTTGTAATATTTAGAAATGTAAAGAGAACATGCATAATCTAGAGCAGTAAATATTAAGATAAATGAAGTTTGCAGAGAAATTTTATAGGCCATTAGAGTATCTGTAATCACAAATATTCACAGAAGACTGAAGGTAAACTGAGTGCTGGAATGACTTCAGAGAAGTTGTTTAAATACATTCCTTAGTCCAGTGTTAGCTGCCAGCTCTCAGTGGAACATCACTCTGATCGTCACAACCATATCACATTTAATCTGACTGTCTATGCAACCATATGCTCTATACAACAGGGTTTTCTTCATCTGAAACTCTGGACAAGCTTCTTTCCAATTTTTTGTGGGGAATTCAAACAAACCACTGTGTGTGTGTTTGATCTCTTATGTATTTAAACTTCTTCTTTTTTTTTCATGAGTTCCTAGCTTTTTATGTTTCTCAGTCAGGTACTATTTACTATGGATATTGCAACTGAAATGTCTCTGAATATTCATTTCCTTGCCAGACAGTATCGAATGCCTTAACTATAATCTAGGTCTATCTGTGTGCATGTGTGTATGTGTCTGTGTTCTAGTTCTGCCTCCCAGTGATATCAAATATACTTTCCTCCAGCTCCAATTGCAGTTCATCTGATCCCTTCTTTCCTTTTCCTGGCATTATCTAGTTGCACCTCAGAGCAAGATCTGAATTTTCATCCATTATGTAGGTTGTACAGCAGGCACAGAGCTCTTAGAATCATCTCCCTGCAGCAGCCTTGAGAGTCACTATCAGGAAACCTATTTAAATTGCAATTAGGGGGATTACAGAATGAAAAGATCCATTGTTCAAACTGTATACAGTCATCTACTTAAATGGAAAGTGGTAAATGAGAGGCAGGCTGATTAATGCCCAGACTGAGATAGATCGCTACTCTCTAGTTGGCTTTGACATTTAATTTGTTATGTCCCATGGGAAATGCAGCATGGCAAAAGAATCAGTTTGTTAAATAATCTCGAAGTGTTTTTTTTTTCCCCTTCAGAACAGAACACATCATTTGGTTGATTAATAATCAAGTTTTATTTTAAAAAAGAGAGTGAATAGCAATTCTCTTCCTAGTTGTCATTTGCCATGCTCTCTGCAAGCTGAGAGGCTGCTTGCTAAAAGTCAGGATGAGGCCAAAAACACAGAACACGTTGTTTCCACTCTGGCCTAGATATTTGTCACCTGAAGAGAATTCATGAAGAGTTCAGTCCTTCCAGTGCACCAGAAGTAAAACTGCCTCCATTTGAGGAAGATCCTGGGAAAAGATGCTCACAGCTCATGTCTGGGAGAGAGATGAAAGGAATGGCAGTGTTGTTTGCAGGAGCCCCAGCGCACTAGGTGCATGGGCATGGAGTATTGCAACCTACAAAGACAATTTTGGCTCTGACAGGGACTGCCATGAACCCTAGGGACACATTCACCTGAATTCTGGAATGCTGCTGCTTCTCCCAGCCTTTGTCTTCCTTTGCTCTTTCATTGTAAATTCTTTAAGATCTCTTTATGGTGAGTATTGCAGAAGGAACCACCAGCTTTGTGGCAGCCTCTAGATACAATTCTTGTAAATATTGCTAAAAAGTATGGAGGTATAGCTATATGGTCTTATCAGGAAGCTACTCCATGGTACTTCTGACATCCCATCTGAAAGCATAAAGTATTGGTTTATCCTTTCCTTTTTCTTTATCCTATCCTAAAACAGTATTTATCCTATCATGTTTTTTTCTCTTTTTTTCTTTTCTTAATCTTTTCTTTTAATGCATAATAACCCTCTTTTCTACTGTTTCCATTTGCCTGCAAATAGGTTCACTTGTGCCGTGCTGTCACTGGGCAGGTTAGTCTAGTTTAACTGTTGCTCTACTGAGTTCAGTGCAGAAAGACCAGCAGTATCTGAACTGATGAGCCTGGGCTCCCTTCAGGGTGCTTTGGGGTGCCTCACCCTAAAGTGTGGAGAGGGCACTAAAGCAAAGAGGGGGACCATGGTTCCCCTGCAGGTTAGACTGAATATCCAAGGAAATCCAGATTTCATCCTGCAGAAACCAACACACAGGGAGGAAGGTTCAGCATGACCTTCACCAGCATGAAGGTCAAAGTGCCAGCATGACAAGGCTGGCTCAGGCACGCTCCTGGGTCTGAAGGTTGGGAAGTGCTGCTGGATCCTACTGTCCTTGGTGAGGATTTGGCATGTTTTGTGCCCCGTCTTTACTAAGGCTCATCACTTTGCGATGAGCATCTCATGGCTTTTATCACAGTTTTATCACTCCTTACACACACACACATACACATATATACAAACCCTTTCATAGACTCAAGTATTTCACTTGCCATGGCAGTATCTGACAGAAATCAAACAGTGCCATCAGTTGAAATGTTAACATTTGAAGTAAGACAGATTTTTGATGTAAAGGGTGAATGGCACAGCTCCAGGTCACGGCAACAAGCGAGTGAGGGCTAGATTCAAAAAATATGTAGATACTTGACACAGTTAAGGCCAGTTCCCAAAAGGTGTTCAGCACCAAAATGACTTGAACAATTTGGGCTTCCTTATGCATGTGTCTAAATCTGATCCTGTTGAACAAGTTACACACATGTAAGTCGAGGCATGGAGCACAGCTGAAAGTTTAGGCGCACGACAAGACTGGTAACAAGTGTTAACGAGCACACAGACCACTGCCTGCCTGATTTTCTTGTTCCACTCAAAGGAAAGTTCTTGCCAGCTCAAATGGTGCAAGAGAAAGTCTGTAATGCCCGTGTTTCACTTGGGTAGCTATATTAGCTCTTGCTGTGTCCTCCTATTGAACTGCTATTTTGTTTGAAATGTGGCTTAAGAAAATGCAAATAATCGAACAAGCACCATTTAGGGCTTTCCTCCCTTCCTTCCTCCCATGTTATCCTTGATAATAATTACTAGTCTCATGGGATGCTTGTCTTTGTGAATAAATAAATAACTGATGTGCTGGATCAGGTAAGAGTTCTTGGATCAGCTGTAAGCACTGATGGCACTTGTTTCTGCAGGAGATACAATAGATTCATTGTCCACACTGATGTATAAACACCCTTTCTCTGTGTATTATGTCAAAACGGAAAACAAAACAAAATGGGATTTATTGTGTACGTGCAAATCTGATCTTTTTAGGCCACTAAGTTAAAAATGTTTTTCATCTAGATCGAATAAAAGCGACACGAACAATACAACACCAAACCCTATCTAAATAGTCCGAGGTTGTTCACCCCTGCCTTCTCTTCTCTATTCTGTATTTTATGTGAGCACAGCTAGTTGTCATTAAGCCTAGGCAACATTTTTTTTTTAAACTCCTACTCTGGTAAATTTCACATCCCGAATCTGTCCTCAAAGACTTGCAGCAATCTGCAGGGCTCTGTGAGCATATAAACAGAATCACAGAGTCACAGAATGGCTGATGGTGAAGGGACCTCTAGAGATCCTATAGTCCATCCGTCCTACTCAAGCAGGGACACCTACAGCACATGGCACAGGGTGGCATCCAGGCGGGTTTTGAAGCAGCCTGTTCCAGTACTAAACTGTGAGCCAGGNCCAGGCGGGTTTTGAAGTTCTGTAGAGAAGGAGACTCCACAAACTCTCTGGGCAGCCTGTTCCAGTACTAAACCAATATATGAGCCAGGGGATGAATGTTGACAAGTGCCTGGGCTGCAAGGGTAATTGGTTGAGNAATGTTGACAAGTGCCTGGGCTGCAAGGATAATTGGTTGAGACAAACAAACAAACAAACCAAAGATTTCTTGCTGTGTTTTTCTGCCTAAAATATGTGTTCTTTCTTTCTTTCTTTCTTTCTTTCTTTCTTTCTTTCTTTCTTTCTTTCTTTCTTTCTTTCTTTCTTTCTTTCTTTCTTTCTTTCTTTCTTTTTCTGCAGTAATCATTTTGCATCCTTCAGTAATCTGGACTGAAATATCACAACATCTCAAATTGTAATATAATAATCATTATATTATTATAATTATATTTTATAGTAATGGCTGCAGCAGCAGAACCTAATGGATGGCTGGATGCAGTGCCAAATCCCATTCAACAGTTGTCCTTAGCTATTTTGTCAAAGCATCATTCAGTTCAGATTTGTGAGGCATATTTTGAGTGGCCTTAAATTAATAACTTACTTATCCCTAATATGAGCCTGATACTGCACCAGACTCTTGTAGATTCAGCAGTACTTTTGAGAATGTAAAATAGTGGACTGAGTTCCTCCTAATGTGTTATATAATGTTGCAAACCATCCTAATCTTTTATAGATCTTTAAGGCCATTCAGCACCATTAGAGGAGCTAATTTAGGGTTCTCAGGTTTTCTGGCCCGGAGAGACGGATCTAACTAAAACATTTGCAGAGCTAGGCGTTATGATTCATCCCCTACACCACAGTAAGCTGCAGTGCTCCTGGAGAGACTGGCAGGAGGGAGAGCCTTTTCACAGGTCACTTCCTCTGCAAGATGATGTTGGGCTGACCCTGATAGTGGGGACCTCGCAGGTGGGCAGGTGTACACACGGGGCTATGAGGAAACTGCTCCGGAGCTTCAGGACCACCTACTTACCTTGCAGACCTCTCCCACAACACCAGCAAGAGAAAAATATTTGGTTTTGTTTGCTCAAAGGCACAGCCTCCAGGAAAATACCCATTTCTGCTCCTCATTTGTTTTAGTGAGTAACTTGACCTTGCTGTTGAGTCACTAAGGATGGTGCTTGAGGAGAAGCAGAAAGTCTCAAGCAACCATAATAGCCATTTTTAATAAAAATGATTGCCCGAGTCAGAATCCATACCTAGCTGTGTGAAGCACTGATGTTCTGAATTCAGAATTTTAAAAGCTGTTTTATTTCAAGCTACAAAATGAGTTTCATCTTAAACTGCCAACTTCAGTGGAGATCTAAACTACCCTGTGGATTCTACAAATCAAGCGTTTTGACAAATCTATCCAATGCCAAATGTGACAAATTCCCTTATGATCTTTCACTAGTTTTCTTTTCTTTCTTATTTTCTCCGAGAAGGACTGATAAAAATAAACTTGTGGGGAGCAGTATCTTTTGATACATACCCTATCACTATGGGAAAATATATGGTGCTGAATAATTTGAGAAGAAAACATATGTCTTCTGTAGCAATTGCACAGAGTGAAAGTAAAACTCCTTAACAGATCAGACTTTTATGAGGTTAACATTGTTGGTTAGGGATTCAAAACTTTCTGTGCCTGATATTCTTTAAAAGATATGTAACGAAATCAAGCTCAGTCTATTTGAAAGGTGGATCTAATGTTTATGGCATTTCCTGCTCTCAAAGATAAATGAAATTTATTTTTAGTTCCATGAAAAGGAAAACTATTATTTCCTCGTTATATTTAGTTTTACTCTGTAATTTGTTTGAATTTCCACTGAGCTTCCCCGCACTCTGTGGAACTAGATGCCTCCATTCACTTGAGAAATAAGCCTTAAAGTCCCCCTTGGAGAGTGGGAAATGAGTCACTTCTTTGAAAACAAAACAGCAGCCACTAGATGAACAAACAAACAAATGTGAAACCCCATCCCAATTTCATCTCCTATAAAATTACAGCTGTTTCAGTTTGTGAAACCAAGCAATTTCTCCAGCACCTGTCAAACCTGCCTGGCATTTCAATAAATTGCTCCACATGTTGTTTTTCCTCATGTTTTAACATAGTTTGAGACATACGGTCTTAAAAAAGGCTAAGTATGAGCAAAATAGAGAGTTAATCAGCGTAAAGCCTCATTTCAAACTGCCACTCTTAAACAGTCACTCACATGTATAAAAGAAATAAAAGTTCTTCAGTGAAAAATGTGGTAACAGATGTAAACCAGACATACGCAAAAAGTATGGAAACAAGGGAGGCTTTCTTTCTGCTGTTTACATTACAACCCTTCGTAGCTTAGTATTTTTCCAGAGGTATGTTCACATGCACAGAAACATACTGCCCACTACTTTTACTCTTTATGGTCCTCACTTTATTCCAAGATGATTGCAATAAAAATCTTTGTTTTAGAAACACAAATGAAAGCATAAGTCACCAAAACTGACTCACCAGCTTGAGGGCTGTAGTCTCCCACATGAGAAGGTTGTTAGTTTTGGGAAGTGTATGACTGAAGCAGCTTGTTTTGAGTCTCTTATTCCACATGCTTGGTTGTGGGTTTGTTTTTTTTTTTTCCTTAATTCTTGCAAAAACTAATAATTCTGAAGTCATTTTGGGTAAAAGCCATTGGAAGCCAGCACATTTTTCCTCTTAGTAAGCCAACATTTTTTGAGGGTTCGAGGCTGATCTAGTTGAATAATAACTATGACATCAGAGAAAAGTATCTACTGCTGAAAATACCCTGCAGGTAGGAGGATTTACGTGATTTCAATTTGTCAGGTGAATCATCTCATCAATGCAATTTACTGTATCAAGCAATAAGTGAAACTAAAAAAGGGGGACCACTTTGCTAAAAGAATTACCTTCTTTTAGAGTAAATGGAAAAAAAGAAGGGAAGTGGAAGAAGGAAATGTCTGAGACAAGCAAGTTAGCCAGGTTTTTAAATGAACTGGATAGTTTTTCTAGTAATGTGACTAAAGACCATGAAAAAAAAGGGAAATTAGACCACAGCCCAGTGCTGCAGAGTTGGCAAGTGATTCCTCTACTACAGTGAATGCTTTCGAAACAACATATGCGCCTAACTCCAAGGCATATGTCTTCTTCCAGCCTCCGTGACTCAATCCCCGTGATGGCTGTCCAGTGAGCCCAGGCATCAGGCGCTGTTGCCTTGAATTAACCTGCTATGGCAAGCAGAATAATTTTTAGGTGGCAGCCTAAGTTGGAACAACCCATTATGTCTATCCAGCTCTCACATTAAGGCACAGATTTACAAAGAGTTTGGGTCTAGAAGGTTTTCTAAAGCTCGTACAAGTCCCTCCAAGAACTTCATAACGCCTCAAATGCAGCGTGAGGCTGGACTATCAAACAACGTGCAGGTCCCCTTCTAGCTGTATGGGCCTATTCTGTATCCAGACTGCCACTGCTAATAGGTCCAGATGGGTTAGGCCTAGGAGGAAAAAGGGAGTAGAAGCATGATCAAGAGAAGAAATTTCATGAAAAAAAAAAAAGGATTTATTTATGGAGGACTGCCAGTGTACTTGGAACAGTAGAAAAGAGACTATTATAAGGGTTTTGTCATATCTAATTACAGCTCTTTCAGGCTTAGTGTATACTGAATAATTGGAAGATGGAATGAACAATTTCACTCAGATCTTTTTTCCCTTCAGCATTTCTTCATTAATCTTAAGAGGAATTTATTTGGTCCAGGCATATCCCTGAGCAGTCACCTTTGCTTCCTCAGCACTGTATTGTACTGCACTGTAAGCACAGAACAAAAGAAGCAAAGCTCTAAAAAATAGAATAAGGTTTTGGATCTGAAATAAAATCTATTCTTCTCATAGAGGACTGGTGAAGAATGTATGCATAGAAACTGAGGGCTCAAGAAGGAATGCGCATTAATGTAAGCTTTTGACAGCATGAACCAAGTTCACAATCTCCTTATCAAAAACATGGATCTCCCATCTACTCCAAAGGCATTGTAACTCCTAAAATTATGCACTGGGGAGACACTGTCAAGCTGAAATGCAGGAGATAAAAGATGAATGGCAGGGGGAAGATAATGAATCGATTTTGCAAGTTCCCTCCTGAGGATTGCATTGCTCGTTGTCTGTCCACTTCCCAGAGGGGGTTTGGTGGTATCAGTGGCCTTGAGCTAGGGCATGATTTTGTCTGACATGCTACATGAAGCATTACACCTAGAACAACCAGAAAAAAATAACAAAGCTTTGTGCAACTCTTTTTTATTCAGTCAGACAGTGATGTAACACAGGATTTGTCTGTGCAGAACACAACGTGGAAATATGGGCTTGTTCAAATAAAAATAGAGATCTGACATATATGTTCTCCTAAAAACACTCCGGCATGCTCAAATAGCACACCATGTATGGTATGGCAAGAAAGCTCACCCTGTCACCTGAAGCAGGAAGAGAAATGGCAATAGGAAAGTCTACATACATATACACATGCATATGTATATGAGTGAGTGAGTTCCTTGAAGACTCACTGTGTAAATTCATTAGAACAGCACTGAATTTGCTACTCACTTGCCTTGATAAGACCCTAAAGATAAGTCTACAGCATATCTGGCAGACCTGTTCCCAGTCTTCTCATGTACTTGGACTTAATTGTAGGTCAATATATGAGGTTTTACAATGATATTTCTCCTCTTTTAAAAAATACACATGCAGAAATACACCTTTACTCTGTGGCAGTTCTAAAGTGGAGAAAACTCTTGGTCAAGGAAGGATGGAGAAGCATGTGCCTGAAATTCTGTATACATATTTAGACTGTTGATAGCCAGAGATTCTGCACTTAGCATCCTTTTGATGGAGCCAAGGATTTGATTGCAGCAGTCATGGGCAGGTAAGACAATGGGCAGGCTTGGGCAGGCTTGTTCTGGCTACAGGGCAGCAGGAAAGTCTTTTTGACTCACTGCACAAAGCTAAGTTCTGTAAAATCCCTTTTCTTGTAGATCCTGGATGTTTAATAGAAGCAGAAGGAGGGATGATGAACAGGATGGAACAAAAGGATGAACAGAAGGAACAATGAACTTGATGGAGAAGCGACTGTGAAAAGGTAAGCTATGCATGCCTGTTTTTAGAAAGGCAATGGAAATATTGACATTTCTTGGTTCTCTGGAAATTCCATGAAACTACAAAGCCTTTAAAACAGTACAGACAATGCTGGTCTCCCCACACATGCATTGGGCCTTGTTGAACAAATGAGGGAGTAGAATTACTCTAACTTTAGAGTCTACGATCCCGGTGATCAGAAAACACCTTTGGTTGAAGGCTACAACTTTAGAAGTAAATCCATAGTACTACTGAAAACAGAGTAGCTATGCAGAGTATTAGAGTAGTAACAAATGTGTTCATGGTAGGTTTTTGAGAGGTCAAACCCAGTAATCCTGTATCAAAGGCTTGGTTATTAGTTAATATTGTCTCCTGCATTCCTAGCCTACCAGGAAATCAGGCTTAAGTCATCGATATCGCTATAGAAATGGCCAGGGTGCCCCTGAGCAAAGGAAATTATGACACATAGCCAGGATCAAAACTGAACTGAAGGGGTACGGCAGACCTGACTGTTATCATATCTCCAGTTTGTTGGCGTAAGAAGAAGAGAGCACACTACTGAGCTAAAGACTCTTTTGGTTTTGTGCAAAAGAGTTGAACACAACGTAAAATACTCAAACAGTTCTCTGAAGCTATTTACGACATAAGGATTAGCTAATGCCTATTGCTTCTCCTGCTCTAACTGATTGCTTGGAAATAGTTGCCATTTTGGAACAATTTCTTCTGTACCATTGCTGAGCTAAATCCAGCACAGACTACCATAACTATGCTGTATATTTTAGACACTGAAATACATCTGTATTACACCTTTCAGGTGCCATGCAATGGGACAAAATCCTGGTTACATGGGCAGTGAGGGAGTTTATTGTAAAAGTTAAAAGCACGAAGGACCATGAGTTAAAGAAAAGTTTGAAAAATGTTACAGTTTCATTTTAACTATGCTATGAATGTGATATACCTGAGGATCTGAAGAAAAAAATAAAAGTCCCAAGAGTCTGATACATTTCTGTTGATTTCAGTGACCTTCCCCCAATGAGAGATTAGATCTTTTTTCAGTGAACATATATCCCTGTAGTTTACAGAGATAACACTTTATTTAAGGGTTAGAGCCAACATTTTGAGCACTGTGTGCTGCATTATTATCACCATAATCACTTTTATTATTAAAATATTCTACATAACCTTTAATTTTAAAGATTCTTACAGGACAACAATAGAAGACGATTTTACAGGAGTTAAAAGAGAAATGAATCACAGTTTGTAATCATTAGATGCAGGTTGCAAGTTCCTAACACTGGGCTTTCTCCCAGCTACATATATTCCGCAGCAGCACAGTCATTAACTTTATTATAGGTTTTTTACATCAGAGGTTGTCCTCCTCCAACATTACTTTCCATTTTCTCCTCTTCAGATGTCTTTCTTTTATTGCTCTTCATTGCATCATGGCCTAGCAGTTAATTAGAAAGGTTTTACATAGAGGATTCCCACATTGATTTTGTTCCCATAGGACAGAGGTTTAGTCCAGCAATGCAATCAAAAAAAGCTCAGACTGGTATGTCTGTTCTTATAAAGGACACTACTCATTCTCCACTTTAAGGTGACCTTTTAGGAAAAATACATCCAAATATTTACATAAATCAGTTAGTGATATTTTTCAAAATTATGTTTATTTTAATACCAGAAATAAGTTGTCATTAATGAAATTCCAATTTAAGTAAGTGGATTAAGTGTGCTAAAGTTTATCATTATTTCATTAGATAAATGCAGAGATCAAAAAAGATATTGAAAGATCTATGCATTTTTTTCACTAGTCTATAATTACTTAGAACAGAAAGCAGAATTTCAAAGCAATTAGTGCTGTATTTTTGAAAGAGCTTTCTGCAATGCATTTACAAATTTTATTGATGAGCTTTAGTTCAAGCATTTGGCTTTATAACCTTTCTTCTGCTACACTCCCGAAGACTTTTAACTGTCCTAGTAGCATACATAGTACTAACTGAATGAACCAAGAACTGGCAAATATCTAATAAAACCAGAGCAGGAAATAAAATAATAGATATCTTTCCCACTTGCAGTCATCAAAAATCAACTCCTAGTCATCTATATAAAAAATCATTCTGATTATTTGATTTCTGATGATTTTGACTGTTCTCTGTATTCACAAAACCTCGACCGAGATTTGAACCTGACTGCTAGAGACTCTGTAGAAACACGGACACTCTCTTTCCTTCTCCCCCAGAGAGCTTCCAGTCTAGACAGGCAGCCAAGAGACGCCTGCTAGCATAGCTGGAGTGGCTTCCCCTGGTCAAACACTAGACTAAAGTCAGAGTTTTGATGAGAAGTCTGGCCTCTGGAGTGCTCATTCAGGACTGAACATTGCTACAGGGAGACCCTACAAAAATGACACCTGTGAAANGATTATTTGATTTCTGATGATTTTGACTGTTCTCTGTATTCACAAAACCTCGACCGAGATTTGAACCTGACTGCTAGAGACTCTGTAGAAACACGGACACTCTCTTTCCTTCTCCCCCAGAGAGCTTCCAGTCTAGACAGGCAGCCAAGAGACGCCTGCTAGCATAGCTGGAGTGGCTTCCCCTGGTCAAACACTAGACTAAAGTCAGAGTTTTGATGAGAAGTCTGGCCTCTGGAGTGCTCAGGACTGAACATTGCTACAGGGCGACCCTACAAAAATGACGCCTGTGAAAGCTGCAGATCAGCACAGATGAAGCTGGAAGCACCCTGGGTTGGGCAGGCAGGAATAGAGCGTTTCTCTATTGGGTTTCCATAATGTGTACTACCTAACCAGCAGGCACTTTCAGTCCCCATATCACTCTGGATCTTCCACTAAGCGAAGCACTAGCACATCTTTTCTGCTGCTGTTTCAAGAAAATGAAATGCCTTTTTTTTTTTTTTTTCTTTTAGGAGGGAAAGTTAGAGTACGGGACAGGAAACAGGAATAACTCCTGTCATTGACTTAGATTTTCTAATTTCTTTCTGTCCCCTCTGTGAAATGGGAATATTTTTTTTAACTCATAAAGATATTTTAAGACTTGGTTAATTGCATGCAAGCTGATTTGGAAATCTGTTGGTGCTGTGTCTTCAATAAAACACAATTTTGTAGTTATTTATTGTTTCTCTATTCTCAATATTCAATTGCTTTTGTTAAAAACAACTGTTTTAAATAACATTCACTGATAATTAGTTCCTGGTAACATGCTAACTAGAAAAAAAAATCCTTTCTTCATTTGATTTTTTAAGCTTATATTGTGCTATTTTTTACCAAAGCTCTAACATCTCCATTTACATTTATTTTTTCTGCAGAGATTATTGCTTTCCTTTCATTTTCTTTCCCAAGTTTTTAGAAGGGTATAAGTTTTTCCCTTTCATTCATTTTCGCTGGCTCATTTCTCTGGGGATTCAACCACTGACTCTCCCCCAGGCTTGTAACCTTCATCAAGAGGTCTTTAATTAGCAGGTAGAGAAACATATATATATACACAAAGGTGCCCTTAATTCTTCCTATCCCCAGTAGATAGTGGGGGAACTACACTGATTTTTTTCAGGAAATCTCTCATATTTATTTGCTCTTTCCATTTCCTTGTGTGCATCAACTCTTCCTACAAGTGAGTATTTGGGCATATGGTTGAGCTTAAACACTACCGAGGTTGCTGATCTGAGTTATGGTAGCAGTGCCATCATTGTGTTTGGGGCCCAATTGCCTAAGAATTTAATTTCAGCCTTTATGACATTTAAAATAGTGTTAATATGCACTTAGCAGAAGAGTTAGACATCTCATGGCTGGCTCTTCCCCAATCAGAAGCTGTACTCAACTCTTAAGTCATGTAAGGAAGTGAGACTGAAGCACTATTCAGTTTCAAGCAATACCACAGCTGATCTTGAAAGGAATGAGCCAGAATGGGCTCTCAAAGAAACCTTCCCCTCATCGCTATTTCATTACAGATGGTGTATAACGAGACTTGAAAGAGGTAGGAACTGTGAGTGGGTCTGGAAAAATCCAGACAGATTTTGAAATTAAAAATAAATAAATAAATAAGAGACAGAGAGAGGCAAAAATAAGTCTATTTCTCTTAGGGACTGGGCTAAAATAAAAAGTAAATCTAAGGATCCGTACTCTCATCTGTTTTTCCAAAACAAAAGTTGAGCACATCATGGCGAGGGAAGACAGAGACTATGTGTACAGAAATAAAACTTACAATATCTGAAGCAAAAGCAAATTTCCTAGAGTTTAACATAAAGTGAGATAACTTGCCACATGCATTTACCAATATGCCAGACTTACCTGATGTCTTCTTTTGGTGAGGCAAATGTGGAAAATCTAATCTGTACAGGCTTCAGTAACTTAGTAAGACAGCAATAAAACAGGAGAATTAATTAGTTAAAATGGAAAATAAGAGTACGGTTATAAAAATAATGAGAGAAAGGAACTATCTAAAAGTGTATTGACAAGAGGAAGGTTATTACTGGAGTCCATTGGAGTTCAATTTGATACGAAGCCTATACTTGTGCTTGTAAAATTAGCCAGGATCACCAAGGAGTTGTCTTCTGCAGAAAGGGGACCATAGTGAAAGGACTGGAATGGAACGGAGGCTTAAAAGCATAAACTCATGGAGAAATAACAGCGGAAGAGGAATATATGAGTGCTCTGGTAACCCAGAGAGAAAATGTGCCAGCTACCTGTGTCTGCTAGGATGCCGGAGTAGTGGAAAGTGTCTCCTAAAAAAAAGTTTGCAAGAAGTTGGCTTGTTTAGTTATCTAAATACATCCAAGACAAGTCACTGCTCCCTGTAAGCATATCAGTGGCTATACATATGACAGAAGGGGAAGAACTATTTATTTGAGCTGTTTCTTAATGTTGGCACAAGAGCAAATGGAAATAAACTGCTCCAGTATAAGTATAGGCTGGAAATGGGAGGCAGATTTCTAAATCTTTCACTTTTCAGTGTGCTTTCTCCACAAGACCCGGGCAACTAGAAACAGCAGTTTGTCCAGTTTGTGGAAGGGAATATAGGACATGTTTGGTGATGAGAAGAAGAGCCCAGGCTTAAAGCATTAACACGTGCCTTCCAGTCTTAAATTTCTACCAAAGGAGAAGAAAGAGGTTAAAGAAGGAAGAAAGGAATAGTCTTTCCTCTCTACTGTTTTATGGGCCTGTTTTGTTTTGTTATTTTCTCTCATTATACAGTTCTTACTCCATCTTTTCTGGTTTCTTTTCTTTTTTATTCATCCCTCCAAGGTTTAAAATGAAGATTTAAAGATCCTCTCACATCTGAGGTTTGAACAAGGGACTCGGATAACTTTTCTTGTTCAAATTTCACCAGTTTTGCCTCATGAATTTTGTTCTATGTGCCAGTTCGGAAGCAAAATATTTGTAGTGATCTCATCCAAAAAAAATGAAAACTAGTGAAACTGGAAGTCGAAGAGAAGCAAAGTTTTCCATGCAAAAACAATGTTCAGTTCTTTCAGTTCTTACTTACACTGTTTCTCATTAGCTCTCATATTTCACCACTTAAGTTCTTTTTTTTTAATTTTTTTTTTTTTTTTGAATGTAATTGAAAGACAGGAGGTGAGGAAACAGTTGATAAGCCCAACATATGTCCTTATCATGGCTGAGGTCTGACTGAGACATCAGGTCACCTTCCTTTTAGCCACAGTCAAATTCTCCTCGCACCTGCTGCCTGCAACAATCAGGCTATATTCATAGAATCGTTATGGTTGGAAAAGGCCTTTAAGATCCCCAAGTCCAACCGTCAGCCTATCACCACCTGCTAACTCATGTCCCTAAGTGCCTCTTCTCGACGTTCCTTGAATACTGCCAGGGATGCTGACTGCCTCTTTCCTGGGCAGCCTATTCCAATGCTCCACCACTCTTTTCATGTAGCATTTTTTCCTCATATCTAACCTGAACCTCCCCTAGCACAACTTGAGGCCATTTCCTCTTGTCCTGTTCTGATAGGACAAGATATATCCACCCAAGATGCCTGACAACGCACATACACAGACTTGTTTTGTGCAGGCACTCAGTGCTTATAGCTTTGGCTAAAGGCAAGCAGAGATGCAGCTGCTCAGCACCACTCCTTGCAGAAGAAAGGAGATGGTAAAGAAGTCTGTACAGCAGCAAAACTCTGCCTGACTTGCAGATCATGGCTTGTCAGGATCCCTGTCTCCAGAAATCAACATTAAAATTTATGTACTTTTGTGACAGTGGCTCAAGCAGCAGTCATCCCATATAAAGCTGGCATTTTCCTAGGGTAGAGTCAGCTTCAGATCTCATTTATTTTCTTCGAGGTAGACTCCCAGTTACTCTAAAAAAAAACAAAATTCCAGTTCTGAAATGTATTTCTACATCTGCAAAAGCAGCAGAGCAGAGAACAGGGTGCGCAAGCACAATCCACCAGGAAGATTATAATCCGTTTGAGGTCAATTGGAAATTTCTGTATTGCTAAATTACTACAGTTCTCAAATGTTTAACAGGTAATTCTGCAGTCCTCTCAGCTTCTCATTGTCCTGAGTTTTAGAGGAAGTTGATCTTCATGTATGATGATGTTTTAGCCCTTTCAGCTTATGTATGGAGAAAACTGGTGGTGCATAGTGACCTAAAATTCCTGCCTTGAAAGAAGAGCACGGTTTCCACAAACTACGCACTTGGAAAAACTGCATAGAAACAAAGATAGGGGTTTTATCTTCTTCTTTTGCATGTTCACTTTAGCTTGACCTAAATTGCTAATTAATGCAAATTTTCTCAGTGAAAAGGGATTATGTATATTCTTTCCCTTATCAGGTTTCATACTAGCAAATCCTGAATCCCTGCAATAAACTTCCCCTAAAAGGCATTCCCTGGTATTTTTTTTTCTGCTTTTTTTTTTTTTGTATTGTTTTTGAAAAAGAAAAAAGCTCCTTTTGGAGCCTGTCCACTTATGAGTCATTTATCTTCACATTCTGAATAAATTTATATTTGCTCTTGGTCCAAAGCTGAGAGGATAATGAATTTCCAGGTTACCATATCATCAGCCTCAATCTAAGTAACACAGGCAATTAGCTCATCA
The DNA here is from genome assembly GCA_013389825.1 of Crypturellus undulatus. Taxonomy (NCBI): domain Eukaryota; kingdom Metazoa; phylum Chordata; class Aves; order Tinamiformes; family Tinamidae; genus Crypturellus; species Crypturellus undulatus. Next base: position 989,327 of record VWPW01014090.1, on the reverse strand, counting down.
TTCCTCTCGTTCTAACTATTTTGGTTGTCATGTGTTATACAACACAGTACTCTATTTCAATTTGAAAGAGGTCGTATATTGCAAAATGCTATCCACAACTCACTGTAAGGTACATGAAAGCTGGGTAGATACCTCAAACCAACTTTTGAAATGATCTGACAGGAATGGTGGCTGGTTCTAGGCCAGGGAGACTTGCTGCCTGATTGGCAGTAGTGTTTTTGCAGTTTTACTGTGTTCAAACATCCTATGAAATTCCTATGAAGTCCACTTCTCTTGGTAATACTGTAAGGCTCGGAGGGCTTGTAAGTGAGCACCTTGTGTCAGAGGAGCATGGTTTGTGTCTATTAACAAAACCTGGCAACTGAACCTTGGGAAAGCCCATATGCTGCTGGTATATAAGAAAGACAGATTTCTCAGCCATTTTTTTCCAGCCCAAGTTAGAGGGTTATTTTTATTGGTATCCAGTACCCAACATCAGTGGGCAGGAAAATCAGAGCAAATCCTTCCCGGTGAAGGCAGCTATATACCATAAGATGATAATGTCTTTTAATCTCCTTGCTTTGCCAGATGATGACCTTTTTATGCCATGATCCAAGATTATGCAAAAAACAGCTTTCATAAACTACCTTTATTGAAGTCACTTCAGATTCTCTCCTTGTGCCTATAAAAGCCCATTTTCTTCTTTCCCCTTCTCCTTTTAGATTTCTGAACCATCATTACTAAAAAGAATATTTCAATATTAAAATCTAATCCTGATCCTAGTTGTGAGTAAAAGTTACTTTTTTTGGGAAAAAAAAAAAAAAAAAAAAAAAAAGATAGGCACTGTTTTTCCTCCAAACTGGGCAGATTTCAAGTGGATAGAGACCCTACCTGTTTGTTCAAGCCTCTTCAGCACTGACTTCTAGAGGTTATCTCCATAGCAATATTTTCTGTTTTTCCTTTTATTTCTGTCAGATGTATTGCCTTTTAATTCCCTCTTTTCCTTCCTACCTCTGGACATGATTAGTCCATACTCTGAATCATCTGACAAAGCAGGCAACGTCCCAGAGAGTCAGTGCTTTGTCATCAGAGAGTAAGCCAGGCTTAAAAAAAATAGAAAAGGGTTCTGAAATGCAAGTCAGTGTTTGAATGCACTTTCAACCTAGCCAAAATCCACAGAGCTCTCTCTGTCAGTCCTTTCTGCACTCTTGACCAGAGCAACAAAGATTGCAACTTAATGAAAACAAGGCACTATGGAAAGTGAAAACAATGTTCTTCCAAACAAATCTAATGTGGAAAAATACTATTCTCTAAAAACTGCAGTGTCCTAATCCAGATTGATGTGGATTTTTAGAATCAGCCTAGAAATAATCTATGCTGGAAATGTGAGCTTTTTCAAGAGACAAACACAGGGAATGACAAATGGATTCCCATCCCTTGCCTCATTCCCGACACAGTGTGTGACCTGGGGAAAACCTGCACAGTGTACCCACACAATGAATCCATTTCTCTGGGTTTCAGTCACCTGTCAGGAAAAGAGAGACAACAATAGTTGATCCCCAAATTCATAACCATTAAGCTCCTCTGGGCAAGATCTCCCTCTTACGATTGATACAGGATGTATATCGTTGGATGCTTGTGGTGGTTCTGACACTCTGGTGCTGCTGGGATGCAAATAGTCCAATAGATCACAAATAAAATCCCAGACAAGATTTGGATCACGAAACCTAGCAGCTGTGCTTCTCTGGATGCAAGATTTTGGTGGTTGTTCAGACAGAGTATCCAGAGCACTGGTAGGGGCAAAACTGACCGTTGTATCTATCTTGCCCTAATCTCAAATATGCAGCACATTATCAGTTCAGTAAATGCAAGATACAATGCTGGAAGCCGGTAACACATTTGGAATGTGAAGCTTTTCTTGTTTGTACACATTGCAGGCACTGACATAGGAACAATGTGGTTAATATTTGGATACAGAGGATTTTCTAGGAAGAAGATAATGGAGGGAGCAAAACCATCAATGAACATATTTATATATTGACAAAAATGCATAGAGAAGGAATTTCCTACCTTTGTGTCTCTAAATTGGTTTCACTGATCTCATCTATCTTCACCACAACAGCAAAAGGGACAATGTGATAAAAGAAAAATCCCCAGAAACTAAAAAAGACAATTTTTCCTGATCCACTGTACAGGACTGTTTCACTATGGTGTTTTTATTCAAGTACCACTACAGCTGACAGCATTTCCAAAGAGATATTCACTGATAACCAAAATAGCTTTGACAAAAAACATTTTCCCCTGCTTTTAGAACAAAATTATGTGGAGCCTTCCTGCGCTAACTTGTCTTAGCACTAAATGAGATAGAAAACCACTGCCAATAATTAACTTCATGGAGTAATTGCAAGTCATTTTGTTTCCTCTTTAATAATAAGTTTGTCTTTAAACCTCTGAGCAGTTTTGAAAACCAGATAAACCTTTCTGGTGAACAGTGCGTCAAGTCTACACGTACCAAAAGCGATACACAAATTAGAAGCTGCATGGATAAGAATTCCATTTACGGTCCGAGTCTGAGTAGTGTCTAGGCTTCCACCTCTACCTGAAGCTTCCACCAAGCACCTCTCAAACAATAACAAATGTCAGCAAAGACCACATTTTTTTAGCTCTCCAGGTGAACCAGCTTGTCTTTTTTTCCAGATCTGTTCTTAAATTTGGCATTTTGATGCCCCAAAGCACTTGACCCTGGCTTATATACCAGCATCTGCCGTTGGTTTCACTTCCTTTACCTGAAGGGTTAAGCAGAATGACCATATCCTTGGCATAACACAGAGAGAGAATGAATGGGATGAATGAATGAATGAGCGAGTGAATGGAGCAGCTTATCTGCTCCTACTTCATTCTGCTTAAAGAGAGGGTTGTCATTTTAATCATTGAGGAAATCCTTTCCATAAGGGAGTCCTTGCTACCAGTCTCTTTCAGATGCTCTGCTACCCAGGTGTGTTCAGAATATCTATCTCGCTGTCACACAGAAATGACTTTGTTGCTCAGGTTAAGTGGAGTGTGTTGAGCATCTTTGGTGTAAAATAGTCAGAGAATGAACTCAACTAATGTACTGAGGCAGAGTGTTTCACGTACACTTTTTTTATGGAAATCAGCAGTCAAATACAACACACAGCATTTTTTTTTTTCAAATTCTGACATTTTAGTCTAAATTAAAGAACATTAAAATAAATCAGATGGACCTTATTCTCACTCTTTCCTCCTGTATTAACTAGGATTACAGGCAAATTAGAAGCTACAAAACATTTTGCTGAGCTCAAAAATGCCTCTTTGTTCTCTGTGTTTTTTTTCAGCCAGATGATGAACGGAGGTGGGTAACGCTGCACCTCAGGCAAGTGAGGGAAAGCTGTGGAGCACGTCGTGCCCCTGGGTGGATGTGGGGCAGCGGGTGCGAGCGCAGGGCACGCTGCAGCGAACCCGCACTCTGCTCTGGAGCGCGTTCGCGGCGCGGGCAGCCGGTTGCGTCGCGTCAAGCCCTGCGGTCAGCCGTGACTGAGAGGCACATTCCCTGGCCCCGGGTGCTTACGTAATGCCGTGCGGGCCCTCTTCCCCGGCCCCCTCCCCGCTCCCCTTCCCAGCGATGCCCTTGGGCTTCGCCAGAGCTGCCGGCGCAGGGGGCTCTTTACGGAAGGCTCTTATTAAAGCACCTTCCTTTCTCAATGGCTTTGCACTCTGCTGTGGCACATTAGCCAAAAAAAAAAAAAAAAGAAAAAGAAAGAAAGAAAGAAAAAGTCATTAGAAAGAAATAATTGAAGGAAAACCTTACCCTTTTTTTAAAAAACTGAAAGGCTGAGCACTTCTTGACTGGAAATCCATTCATGTCTTTGTTGACCATTTTCCACAATGAAGAGTGCACAGTAATAGATCCAGTGTGGCACTTGCTTAGTGCATCTGTTTTCCTCTGTATCTCTCCAGTTAATGAAGACAGAGCAGGACGGGAGGCTCGCAGCACGGCTCCGGCAGCTCTCCTTTACGTGCTCATTCTGCACCAGCTACTGCAGCAGCAGCAGCAGCGAGCGACAGCTTTTCCCAGCTTTCACTTGCAGCAGGCTATTAGCTTCTCAAAAAACATCCTCTAAATGCACACGCTCCTGAAAAGCCCTGTGACAGCTTTCAAATCACAGGCAGCAGATCTCAGACTAAGCAGGTCTCACATCTAGCCCAATCCTCCCATGGAGGTGGGTGCTGCTGGCACCTCATGCTTTCACACGCAGTGAGGCTAGTGAGCTCAGTTTGCTGTTCTTCCTCTTCAGGTGATGTGATTCACCGCTGGTTTGAGATGAGAGCTGGCTTTGATGCTGCAAATGCTGGTGGGAGCTGCAGTTCAGCAACAGCAGAGAGAGAGAGAGAGAGAGAGATGCACAGGGAGAGCAGCAGAGCGCAAATGTGCGTCCGAAGGATAGGAGGAAGGCTCAGGGAGAGAAGTGCTGAAAGGCAATATGTTTCCCTTGGGAGAGTGACAGCGAGAGCTCACATTTTGTATTTGGACAGTCTGTGTAAAAGTGAGAGAGACCCAGGTCAGATCCAATTTTTGTTTTCCTTATGCTATTCTCATTACAGTGATTCGGAGAAAAAAAAAAAGCCCATCCAATGATCAATGAAAGGGTTTGGGTTATGTGACAGGATATGCTCTAGACAGAAAAGCACTAGAGCTTCATTACGAAGTTCAATAAGTTTCAATAAAACCAGTGGTTAACACACATACAATAGTAAACATTTGCTGCAAGTGATGCAGATAAATGTAAAGCAAGGAGATGGAGACAAATCTATTCAGATTTCCCCCCCCTTTTTTTTTCTGTCCTAGAAACATGAATATATCGCTTTTTAAGCTGAAGGACTATCTCACTGCAGAAAATTCAGGTTGAACAGGATCGTGAGGGGATAAGTTGCCTATTTTTTTTTTTTAATTCTGTTTAGGCAGTTTTCACATATCCCAGTTAATCTAATAACATGTGTTTATGCAAAAAATATCTTTACGGTAAATTCTCCAGGAAGATCTTCATCATTTCATCACTTTCTTTCATTCTACATCCCACGTTAAAAATCCTCAGTTTAAAAAAGGACCTTATTTCTAAGATTAAACTGGTTTCCAGTTCTAGCCATAGCTCCCTGTACATTATTTATCTGTGAAACTGGTCAGCCCAGAGAATGGAATACCTTTGAAGAAGCTGGTTTACTGTCAATCACTTATTTCTCAAGCATCTCTTTGGTATGATAAACAGTCTGAGCCCTTTACTTTCTTTAGTGGAAAGCATTTTATCTAGCCCCTAAATACGTTCTGATAATTTTTCTTGTTCCTTTGGTCATTTTTTCACAATTCTTAAAAATTAAAAATACCTAAGTTGTATGTCCCACACTAGTACTTATTTTTGCACTGGGAAACTCTGAACTCACACTTGCTGCTGTGGTTATGAAAAACTCGCTGGTCCTTCTGACCTTCCCGTCTTGCTGGGACCCCGTGTCGAGCTGCTTGTAAGGCCTAACCTTTCTATAGACTCACTAGCATGAAATCTGTTTTCCCCCTTTTGCACCTCTAGTCCTAATTCTCTGTAAACCTTTGAATTTGGCTGGATTCATACGAGAGAAAATTTCTTGGGGAAAGAACTTTTCTGTTGGACACTGTGTCGTTCAGTAAAAAATCCTTCCCCTTCTCTTTTCCCCTTTCCCTTCCTCTTTCTCTTTCCCTTCCCTTTCTCTCCTCTCTCTTCTCCCTCTCTCCTCTCTCTTTCTCCTTTTTTTTCAATGACAGCAAGTGCTGTCATTGTCTCAATGACACTTTTACAGAGGAATAGTTCTCAGGCCCAAAATGAAAATCCTGGTGCGAACCGAAGGGGAAATGTACAACTCCATCACAGGTCACAGTTCTGAATGCTCACTTTGGGAACGGCAGGCTCAAGGTCCAAGTCACACAAAAGACATAACTTTGAGTTTCCAAGTTTTAAAGGACTGTCCGGAGCACTGGGCTGAAGAGCCAATATCTTGTCAGAATCGTTCCACTTTGTACAACTAATAAATATTCACTGGACCAAGGAGAGAGGGGAGTGTGGAATTTTCCACTGCCTCTCCATCTGAGGCGAATGGATTTCACCAAAGAGTAATTCAGCCCAGGCTCTAATAACTGACCAGTCATTCAAAGTGCCCAGCTAAAGGCAGATTGAGGGGATTTTCAGAAAATCTGAATTTCTCAGCATGTCTATTAGTCCTCTCTCAATTTAGCAGCCCCCATACCATTGGAACATAAGCTATGTTGAAAAAATCTCTCATTAATTCTTTTCTGTGCTTTAGAGCTGTCAGACCTATATTCTGGTGCTTATAGATAGAGAACTAGACAGGGCGAGTGTCCGAGTTTTACTAGTGGCATCTCACAGCTCTCTATTCTAAACACCGCACGCTTTGTCGTCTGATCTGATATGCAAGGAAACTATTGTTCAGAAATGGCTTTCATTCAAGATAACTAGGCAGCTTGCCGTGCACGTACATTTATTTTTGAGAACTTTGATCTATTCAGCCACAGCTTTGATCTGTCTCGCAAACTCAGATATTTCTCCTGAGGGCTCAGCACTATCTTCTGTTTCACAAAAGCATTTGTTCTGCCTCTACCTTCTCCATAAGTCTCCACACAGCCAGCTGAAACGCTATTCTCCCTCTGGCCTTTTAAACCTGGCATCCTGCATAGTCATGGTGGTGGCAATGGCCTCCATGGAAATATTCCATCACTCCTGCTGCCAGTCCTTGGCCTCCAAAGCCTGATCGGAGTCAGGCCTCACAGTTCTTTTTGGCATTTGTTTCCGTTTGGGTGTTGTCCTATTTTTAGCTGGACAAACTATGCAGTTAAGATGAGCATATTTCTATTAGAAAAACAACCATTTTCAAAGTAGCCCTATAATTTTGAAATATTGTAAAGTTGTCTTTCAGACAGGTGCTTTACTGTGAGGGAAATATGCTAGGATGTTATCACCACATCATTTGGAGTCCCCCCGGTTCCAATATAGCCGTATTTTGTTAAGAATTCTTCTCAGCTGACGTGTTTTTGGCTCTGTGAACTCAAAGGATTTTATTTGCTAACTTTTTCTACCGCAGATATCAGAAGCGTGACTCAGTGGCTGCAATGTTTGCATTTATCACAGGAGAGTGAAAGTTTCAGAAAGGAGCAGAAGCGATGCCACACACATCTGTTTTTATACCAGCGGACAAAGATTTAAAGCCTGAAAGATTTTCCTAAGAAAAAGTATTTCACTTTATTATGGTGCCAAAACCATGGCTTCATAATTAAACATGAAATAAGGATAAAACTCTATTTATGCTGCATTTAACTGCAATCAAAAGGCATTAAAAGCTGAGTAGGAAAAAAAATGAGTCAAGCAAGCCAGCCCCTCAGCAGTGCTTTGCTGTGAATGTCATGGAACACCAAAGGCTTTGGTTCACTTGAGTCCATGCCAGATGCACCAGGCACTTTAAAAAGTCCTAAGGTACTTGATGCTTTAACAGCCTTTGGCAGTTTCTGTTAAAAGTGTCACCCAGGGAGAAACACTCACCCAATGATAAAATAGGTGTTTTTGTTTTTGTTCTTTTTTCAGTTGGGGCAGTCAGGAAGATATGCACATATATACCAGCTGCAAATTCTGGAGAGCTGGAAAGCACACAATAATGTTTGAATCTCTACAAGACAGTCCCATAGGAAGAGAACATGGTGTTTCTTTCATCTCCGTATTTTTTCAGGTAGGCATATGAAGTTGCATTACTATAGCATGCAGAGAGGCCCAAGTTTGGATCAGAACTCTCATTCTGCTTGGTGTTTCATAAACATGGGACCACAATAATTGTTCTTGCCTTTAAGTGTTTACTGGTGCTTTGAAACAAACATAACAGGTGATAAATCACAATAGTGTAGAACAGGAAAAAAATCCTACTGATCAGTTTGATCAGCTAGAGTCTTAACAGATTAATCTTTTTCTTCATCTGCCTAAAAACACCTTTCTGTCTACAATTATGCGTCATAGGCCAAAAGGTATGTTGCAGATGGTTTCAAGTATCTTGTTTGTTACAGGTTCATACAGAGTTTCTTAGAATCAACAAAAACCCATTTCTCCCTTCCTTCATGGACAGTGAAAAATGCATAACTTGCAAAAACTACAGATCTAGCTTTTTTCCTCTCATAGTCAACATTTAGAAGGCACATAGCTTGCCAAAGACAAAGTTCAAAGAAAGAAAATCAGACAGAGAAGAATTAATGTTTGACTGTTTCCATCCTTAAATTTTCTCCATGAAAACTGAGTCTTTCTGGTGCTTTCATCTCAGCTTTGCCCTAGGCTAGCTCATCACACCTCCCTATGCTACTGGTTGCTCCTCTAGCTGCCAGCATCTCTCTTGAAAAATCATTGCCTGGACACCCCTCTTAAGATGCCTCTTATATTTTTTTCTCTTGGTATCACTCAAATGCAGTACTTCCCGCTCAGCTCCTATTTGTGTTTACTCCTGTGCTCCCCTGTCACTCCTTCTCCCGATTACACGGACCGCAGGAGGTCCTTGTTGACTCTTCGTACTTGCTTATTCCTTGCTTTCTGGGTCACTAAAAGGAACGGGGAAGTGAGTGATACAGTAACAGCCCCAGTGTGCAATCACCATGTGCACATACCAGAAATTAAGGCTGGCAATGCAATGCCTAGCAATAAGCCACGTACATGAATAAAGCCACTGCGAATAAAGAAAAGCATGTGTAACTCTGAATACAGGCTCAGATGCAGCAGTGTGTCCACGCTGCACTTATCAGCCATTTCCCATTCTTCTTAGGTTCTCTGGGGGCTCTTCACACTGCTGTGAGTGATTAACAATGGCCAAACTTGGTTATATTTAGGGAAAAAACTTAGTTATGATGGTAACCTAAGAGAGGTATGGTACTTTCCCAAGGTAACATAACACACACAGTGTTTTAGGAAGGCAGAAGAAAAATAGAAGAGGGGATTTCCTCCATTGCAAGAAATGGACAAGGAAGAGACTTATGAAGAGTAATACCAGTGCCAGAGAGTGGGACACTGGGCTGGGCTCCTTCACGGCACTCGTGGCCTTGCCCTGGCCTCATCTGACCCGCTGCTCTGCCTCTTGGCAGACTCAGGTCAGCTGAAGAGAAAAGGAAATCCAACAGCTCTCCAGCAGTTAAAAGTTCCAGGAATAGCTTGCAACAGATTTCATTCATACAGAATATCGAAGCAATTTAAAAGATTTGATAGTCTGAAATCCATACAGCCCTAAAAGCATTTTTTTTCCATATTTTACTGGTGAGTTGAAATCCTCTTCTGTACAGTAGCATGTAGTTCCAGTTTACAGACTACAGTGAACTGGAAATATAAAACCTAATCCACAAGGAGGGAAAAAAAATATCATCCATCTATATCCTATGGGCCACAAAACAATCACCAGAAAATAATGAGCTTTGCTTGCTGCTGACCTGAGTAGAATTCAAATGGTAAAAATTTCCATGACCAGGATCCATCAATTTAGCTAAAGTACCTAAGTGTGCAACCAATTTTTAATTTTTACATACTTGACTTTTGCTGTTTGATTATTTCAGGCATATCATTTCCTTGAGTATTACTTAGAGGAGGAGGAAAAGAAAATGAAATGTGAAACTATCAAATAGAATAAAACTGGCATTCACATAAGAGGGAGAAAGGAGATCCAGTTTTCAAAGCCAGCAGAATTTCACTGGAAGTGACAGAGATGCTTTGTTTATGCCAGGTCTCTGTTTGCCCCAGAAAAGTCCAGTCTAGAAAAACAAAAAAACAGGACAGAGGAAGGTCATCGTTATTACCACAGGCAGTTAATTAGATTTCCTGACCGCATTTCAGGCGATCTGTGAGGTTTTTAAAGAGGCAAAAGTAGTAGTAGAGGGAAAAAAATGAATTTTATGGAAACCCTATCGAGCCAGTCATTCTTTGTCATTCCCTAGAGCCCGTCACCGAGCGCGAGCTGCCTGCGTGGGTACAGAGGCTGAAGGAAGTTACCGGCGTCAGTGAGGGCTTCCCAGCCGCTGTCCAAGCGCTGCCAGATGCACAAGCACAGCCTAACAGATAGGGGTGACAAGCAGAGGGAGGGCCATAGGGAACCGAGGCACTAATAACCTGTATTTAAATACGATGAATGGAAAAGCTTTAGTATTGAAATGTCTTAGCACGACTGTATTTCACTAGCAGTTACTTTTCACTTACAGCTACTTTTCATCTAGCCACTGACATGGGGCCACAGCATAGCATTTCCAGAGGGATTTTTTTTATGCATGGTCCATCAAAGCAAAGTCCTCGATTCCTAATGAGACAGATATCAGCCAAGATCTAAATTGTGATAGAGCCGAACAGAATCAGTGATGTTTTATTGGGTTGTAACAACTGCCTTGTTTATTTGAATGTACAAGACTGAAATTATTCATAATACCTAGTTATCCACAGAAGAGTTGCCCACATTTCTAGTCCCACCACTGACATCTCCAGTGAGAAAGAATTAGCGGGTTTAGATTACACAGAAAACAAAACCAAAACACAATCAAAACAAACACACAAACAAACTCAATCATTTTCCATGGACTTGATAGTTTAAGTTTTCTACCACAGATTGATTTAAGATTGTGTACTTTGTTAGGCAAAATATATGTATATATAACATATGCTTAACTAGGATATTTGCCATTGCTGCCAAGGTCAGCTTTAAGGGGAAGATCCTGTGTGGAAATGCTGTTGGTTTTACTCAGCAGGCTCAGCAGGCTCACTGGAGTGCTCATGCTGTGGAAATCTGCTCGTTCGGACTAGCAGGTTGAGAAACAAATTATGGCAACCATCCCCCTAGGCCAAAGAATCTACTGTTTTTTAGAGCAGTCAGATTTGAGCTCTCACTGCCTGTCACTACTTGGGGCCTTTTTTTGTCTGCAGAAATGGCCACCATCATCATATCCCCTCTACCTGGGGTGCTGCTTCTGTTCTAGTCAGTTTACTCACACCGCAGAGCCATTAAGCATGAACTGTATCGTACTGCCCTTACGAAACTCGGTGTCCAGCAGCCTCACACTTTGATGCTCCTTCTCCTTTCACAGCTGACCCTCAGGGGATACCTCTTGGCATCTCATGTTGCGTTCATCTTCATGGGAAATCCTGGACCTCCAAATTCCCATATAAGAAGTACTTTCAGCCTATGCAAAAACTAGCACTAAAAAGCTCTCAGTATCTGGTGTATATAATGTACATATAATGTACCGTAACAGCTTGTACGCTAGCTAATTTTCCCCAGTTTAAGCTAAAAAGCAATTAAACTAGTACAGAAGTTTCTCCTATGATACTCCCCAACTATACAATCAAGAAAATAAATACATTTATTTAGGGACCTAATGTTCTTTTATTTCACTCTTCTGAAGGAGTCTTTCTATGTCTTGCTACATAGAAACACCCAAAACATACCCAACAAATACAAAACCAGTAACGTGTTGTCCACCTAATGTGGACTTACTTAAGATTTTTTGGCACTGTTTCGGAAGAAAGACTCTGGTGGGATCAACACCAGCTCAGAAATATTCCCAAGAAGCATGATGCATCAGAAATACCAAATGAGTCACTCTTCCTCATTTGCTTCTTCAGGTTGTTATGGGGAGAGTGGGGGTGGAGTGGAGGAATAGTTCCTTAACATTATCTCAAATCTTCTAAAAATTGCAAAAACCCCAATGTGATTCAATCACTAGGGCTAAAAAGCAGGGAAGACAGATTCAAAATCCATCCAGATTCCATCACTTCTCACCCAAACCTGTAGCTTTACTGACTTCTCTTGCAGTTGGCCCCTAAGTATGAGTTGTCTGTGTAGGAGTATTTCCATGTGGTGTTTCTCCAAGGCACAGTCTAAGTAACGCTCTGGCACATATGCATAGTACAAATAACTATCTAGCCCTGCAAAAGGGCAAGCCGAATATTGAGTGGCTGGCTTTAAAATATTTCTTAAAATGTGCCTTTTTCTCTGTTTTGAAGAGTTGGGTTACCAGCGGTGGAGTGAGCATATTCTCAGGGAGAAAGCAGGGTAAGCTGGTGCTCCAGAAGACCATGCTTGTGGTTGCCAAAAGTGGAAAAGGACTTGAATCAGAAAATATTTTTATGTAGACAATTTGAAATCATTCAGGTAACATTATGACTGAATTGCCTAACTATCTGCACACCAAACTCAGCTATAGCGAATCTCCATTTACAGCAAAGAAAAATTAAGTCACTAATTGTTTCCTATGTGTGATGTGGGAATTGCAGTTTCATTTTTAATGAAACTTTGATTACACTGTAATTGTTCTGGCAGAAAAATGGCTCCATTTTCAGAGGCTTCTGCTGCATTTTCATACTGTGTTCATGTTCACAACAGTTTTTCTTTGTGACTAGCACCACACAACCTAATCTCTTTAGACTTTCCCAGAATTGTGATTCATATTGCCTGATTCTTGAAATCCAGAGAAACTCATTAGAAATGCCCTTCTTTAGATGGAAGAGTAAACAGAAACGCAATGTTTTGGATGATGAGTCCTGTCTGTTCTGTGCAAAATCCCAAAAGAAATATTAGTTTTTTTTTTTCCTTTCTTTTTTTTACTTTGCTCTACAGACTATTGCACTTGACAGATCCCCTAAGGTTTTTCCTCTGACAGTATGCCACCATTCCTTTGCAGAAGGTCACTTTCCATAAGAGCTTATCCAGAAATTGCCTACAAAGGTCGGACTTGCCTCCTCGGAACCTCTGAAGTGACTAACAGAATTAAAGAGGTTTTCATAAACTTATGTCTGAGGAAATTAAATGCATAAGTCAAATTCTTTGTGATTCTCTTGCTCCTATATTGCGATTTACATCCATCCATGAAGATCACAGTCACTCATTTATTAGTACAACTTTGTGTGTTGGAGTTGTTGATAATTCCCATATGGATATGCATTGAGATACCAGTTTAGGACTCTCAGCCATTTGTAGCCAGGATCTCATTTTCTAGGTGTTCTATAACCGGCATCTACACTGCAGCCTGAGAGCCTTACAGAATAGTAAATAATAATAATAGCCAAATTTCTATCTATCAAATGTGTGTCCTATGGCAACTTTTTCAATGCCCACTTCTATCACAAAGGAAATGCTGCAGCTCTCGGGTGAAGAGAAAGGGCAGCAACTCTATAACTGTGGTTCCCCAGAAACCATACGGTACCTAACTGCGCCGTGGTGAAGGAAGAGGTATTTGTAATTAACATCAACAGATTTGGGCATGAAATGAAAACACCACGTAATTTCGGCCGCAAGCAGGGAGTCTTGCAGCTGAGACCATATATACCAGGACTGAACAGTGAAGTGAATATTCACTACACTGGAATGAGAAATACTTAGTTTCCTCAAGATCAGCGCTTTGCAGTCTAAAAGTGTGAGGAAAATGTGCCAGGCCAACTTCTTCCCATTCTTCTGTGAAAGTGAAACAGATTTCCAAGATGTAAGGAAATTAACAGTTCAAATGAAGCTGTTTTGCAAGATGAGTTTAGCCCTTTCCTATTAACCATTGTTCCACAACAAGACTTGCTTTTTTTTCTGGGTAACAGTGATAGGCCTCAGCAGTAACACGCTTTGGCATTTAGCTAGCATTACTAAACAATTTTTATGTGTGACACACCTCCAGACAGAAAAATTATCATATTAACACAAAGAAGAAAACCATTTTAACCTGGTTAATATGGAATCTTTTCCTTTGTTTGAATTTTCTAAACACTATTGGCTAGGTGGCCTGGTAAAAGACATATCTTTTGCTTGTGTTATAAATGTTCATTGTGATATTTCCAACGTTCACTTCTTCAGTATATTTGAGCACAACACTGGAAAAGTTTGATCACTGTTTTACAGATCTCTTTTTTTTTCAATTAGAGAAATCAGTCATTTTAAAATCTGTTCATTCCTACATTGGATGTGCAGTCTGAAAATCTCAATGCTGGGTATTTTTGGCAAGCAAAAAAAACCCCTGTCTTAAAATTTCTTCTCTTACATTTGGGTTTTCCACATTTTTTTTAGCTATCTTCTATTTTTCTCCTTGAAATTCCAATAATTCTGAATCCACAGTGGCTGAACTTATGATAAATACATCTGCATCTCTCAGTATGCCATGGAGTTCCAGGTAGGCTAAAAAATACCTATGATCAGCTCTAATAAATGCTTTTTTTGTTCAGATAATGTCAAAAATATCCATTAACAATTAACAATAATGCTGATGCACATCTCTTAACTGATTATGGAAAATTGCATTCTTTATCAAACTACAGAGATATCTGATGATGCTGGAAAACTATAAGTAGAAAATTTGATTGTAATCTGTCATGTAGCAAATTAAAATATGGAAAATCTTTCACTCAAATGTCTTTGGTAAAAAAAAATTCTTATTATGTTGGAATGTCATAAGCCAGACACATCCATGAAAGTCATGAAAGGAAAATAAAAGTAATTAAATCATTTTCATTAAAAACACCTTTCATTAGAAAATTCCATATGTCAAAAATGGAACAGTTTAGAGAGAAGGAATGGTTGTAATAAGTCTCAGGTAATTTAAATTTCAAATTGTCAAAACATCTTTCTCTTAAAGGGGTCTTGTTTTCTGCACTTTTTGCTTTGTTTTCTTTTTTTTTTTTCAACAATTTTCATTAAGCTATCATGGAAAAAAGATTAAAAAAAATGAAAATACAATGATCAAAACAGCCTTAATTTATACTAGCATGATATACACAATTTTCATTTTTTTCTCTGTCTTATTTTGGCCTTGAATTCTCAAAAAGACCTACTGATCAAAAACTGCTTTCCTTTCAGCTCTTATCAAAGATGTCAGCACTTGATTATCTTGGCATACTATTTCTTTGATTTTAACTGGTGTCATAAGACAATATCAGCATTGTGAAACCTTTACAAAATTCCACATTCCTTGTTTTTTGGTTGCTTTTTCAGACAGAAATAAGTTTAAAACTTTTAATATTTTGCATTCTTTTTTTTTTCCTAGTGACTTTTTTAGGTTGTATAAACAGCTATTGTATGACGTCTCTCTCTGTTATCCAGGGATAGACAGTCGATCCATTAGTATGCATTTCAAATGCAAATCCTTTGACTTTCTATTATATGTTTACTTTGCTAGATTTCTGATTCTTCTTAATATATAGTTGTTCTGGTGATAAATTAGCTTGAAACTACAACTAATTGACCAAACTTCCTGCATAAAACCTTTTAGAAGATCGGTTTTGACCTGTGCCCTTCCAAATGCCAAGAGTTATGTTAAAGTGTGCAATACATTTAGCAGAACAGCACAAGGGTCGGAGAACATGAACGTATGGAGCCAGTGAACATTAGCATATATGTCTACTCCATGTTGTTATTAATAAAGTAAGACTTGTGCATGTTCAACAGGCCGGTTGAGGACAGTGCCTCAATGGAGTTCTCTTAGACCAAACATGTAACCTCTCTGACCTCTTACAAAGAAAGGAACAGAGGCTCCAGATCATCAGCCTTCATGCTGCAAAGAAGCAGGAACAATCACCAGTGCTGTCTTGCCAGTCACTGATAGGTTCTGCCAGTGGCTCCACTTATGAAGTAGAATTGACCGAAATCTATGACCATGCTCTTCATCTCTAGTCACCCATAGTAGAAAATCTCAGATTTAGTTAGAACATATTCAAATCTTATTCAGTTTTCCTGCAGAGTCAGAGCAGGCTTGAAATGAAGCATCACATAATTTAGGCTAAAACTCTCCCACCCGCTAAATCATCCTCCAGCGCCTTCCCACAAGTCATTCCTGAGGCAGAGAAATGCTCTCCTGATATTATAACCAGTGAAATGAGTAACTGATGAAGTCCATCTCTTCCAAGTGTAATTGTACAAGAACAGAACGAGGAGGTCAAGGGAATATGTGCAATTGTGAAGACGTCCACTACCAAGAAATGTTTATTTAAGGGCTCAGGCTTTGCTTGCCAGGATTCATGATCAACCTAAACCCATTAAGCTCTAACCATATTTCACTTTTCTGAGGAATGTCAGAAATAATTCAGTTAAAATCAATAATTTAAGTATATTTAAGTACATGTGCAAAGGAAATCAAATATTGCCTAACCTGTTATTAGAAGAATAACAATCCAGTTTATTTTCTGGGACATTTTCCTGATAGATAGCACAGGAGTTCTGAACTGTCCTGAATACCTCAGGTTTCTAGTTCACTGTATTCTCAGATGAATTTCTTTGAAAAGGAACTGTTTTATCTAAACAAAAACAAAACAGTATATTGAAACTTGCAATATACTGCTTTCTAAAAAGAAGCACCGCAACAGCTTCCATGAGATTACAAACACATAGCTTGCAGCCAGAAATGTCCTAATAAGTTCTGCACCTCCATAACTGCTGCTTTTAATATTGCCTATCTCACCAGCAAGAAAATCAGAAAGAAAAATAAAACAAAACAAAAAAACACACTTATAATCAGTGGGATGAAACTGAGTACAAGGAAGATGTGCATCTATAATGGCATTGCTGGGAGAGACTGAAAGAAGTTACGCAGTAATTTGGGAGCTCACGCAGCAGCTAAGTCATTAACAACTAAATTCAAAGGTAGAAATCTTCAACTTTTTGTTATCATAAGTAAGGCCAAGGTCCACCTCCAGGTAGCCAATCTACTAGCAAACAAAATGGATTTTGCACCCTTACACTGAAGCTACATTCAGGACACCTCCTACCCCTGAATCTTGGTTTGTATAGGTTTGTACAGATCTGGCACCTTCGTGTACTCAGTGTCACCTCCTAAGCTGAAATGTGAGGTCAGGGGATAAGGAGAGTGCGATCTTTTCAGGATAATACCAGATGATTATCTAGAATGCTCCATTATTAAAGGTAAAACCACAGCACCAAAATTGCATTAAAGAAGACCAGAATAGCCTCATAATGAGTTTTCCAGCTATTACAGATACAGACATCGGGGCAAGAAAAAGACAAAAAGGTCACAAAAAGAATAGCAGAAAATATCAACAACTGCTCATGCTTCATCCAGAATGGGCATTTTGCGTTGTGATATGTTGTGTTTAAGATTAATAGAATCAAATATCTGTACTTGATTGGGGAAAATATGCAAAAATTTGACTGCTTACTGCTGTTACTGCTGTTTATAGGTGGAAAATCCATTTAGTGATGACTAATACTGAATGATAAATCACTCCAGAGTTCAGGAAAGACTTCTTATTTTCAGAGTATTCTTCTGATGTTACAACTATGTGACTTGGGACTTATTATACACCGCTGTTTCTTTTAATCTAGTGTACTTAGTGTCAATTTTAAACACTCCTGCTGGAACTACATGAAAAAAAACAAGTTCATTTCCCAGCTTTATGGAAATTCACTGTGAGCAATTATGAGCTGAACCCTGAGAAGGTCACATTTATAAGTAAGAGCAAACAAGAGGCTCAGTGAGAGTGACTGCTCAGTGGAAACAGCACAGACGAGACAAAATGCAGATATGCTCAGCTGGTTGCTGCCCTTGTGGTGCTGGCTGAACTGATGCACTGTGACCTCCCGGATCCCCTCCGCATCCCTGCAAGCAGTGCTCCATGAACCAGGAGCCAGGCGTACTCAGGAGCAGAGGATTTCAATCCTAACTGGCAGAAATTCCGACCCCATCTCAGGTTTCTCCCGCTCCGCCTTTTGTAGTTTAGTGCTTTTGAAGATTTGCAGATGGGAGTTCTAGTTGGTAGTTAAAAAGTTTCCATTTCAGTGCTCATGTTGTACCGAATTATTCTTGCACGAAAGGACTTATTACCTCTCCTCCAATTTTATGTTATTTTTCTTTCAGTAAGTGAAATAAAAAATACAAAAAAGAAAAGAAAGCTTGACTCTATTTCCCTACTCCTCCCTAATTGTGTTTTCTTTTTTGTTTTTCTACATCACGCCTTTACATTCTTGTCTGCTTTTGAAAAAGCTGCCAAAAGGTAAAAAATTAAATACAACACTGCAGCTCTGCAGAAAGGTATTCCTTCCAAAAGCAAATACCTTGTGTATGGTGTGTTTTTCACAGGAACCATTTTCTATCCTGCCAGTTGTATCCTGAGCCTATTCAAATTACAGATTTGAAATGAAAAAGATATGTGTTGTTTACTATTATGCTCAGTCCAACTTCAGGAAAACTAAAATGATCTATATTTTGTTATTTTAATTGTCTTTCATTTCTTTAAGAAACATTGTGGTAACTCTCAAATGTACATAATAGTGACTAATAGTGACTTTAAGATTTAAATGGTAAAAAACTTTGACATTTGCTTACGGACCAGCTGACTTCTAGTATCACTCACACTGAGAATTTTCATGTTCCACAGTGAACTAAGAGAAAATTTTCTTTACCCACAGATTTCCAACATGAAGTTTGTTGGTTATATCCATATAAACAAACAAAATATGCACACAGTAGGAGTCTTTTTCAGCCAAATTCACTTTTTTTTTTGCTTTTCTAGTCATTGTAGTTTTGCAATTTTAATTAAAACAAATGTAAGTTGCTACCATCCTGACCTAGTCTAAACATTTCAGCTACGTGGCAAAGAGATAGAACTATATCCAAATTACTTTTATTTCCCGATTGTCAAAAGAAGGAGTAAGAAATTCAAAAGGAAAATATGCAAAATGCGAGAGAGTATAGGTTAGGAGTAACAGCATATTTATAAGATGCGTATAAGGTTTTGTTAAAAATATGTGATGTAGGAGTTTGGTTTTGTTTTGTTTTTGCATAAAATTTCATACCATTCATCTGCTAACTTACTGCAGGCAGTAAATAAACCTGTCCTTCTTCATTCTTTCATTCTGGTACGTAGCATTTTTACAGTTCGTACATATTTTGGCAACCACAAGGATAAAACGGAACAACAGGGAAAAGTGTCCTCAGGTATTGTTCTGTGCCAGCGGGCTTGGCACCTGATATCAGAGAGAAAATTTGGTATTTGACAGAGAGCAGTCATGCCTTAAGCCTAGCATCTCTCAACCCATATTTGTCCATTAAAAAACTGCAGTGCTTCTGTAATGCAAATTATCTGAATGGCAGTTTCTGAAGCTTACAGAATTGCTCATTATGTCACCATCACTATCTGATTTGCACTAATGGCTGTGGCAATAAAAGGACCTGCAATTCCCCTGTGTATTAGCTGAACCTTCCTTTAAGGAGGAGAAGAAAATAATAAGGTGGTTTTACTTCCTTTCCTCTTTATTTTTGCTGCTGTTACTGAGTAGTAGCTTCTACTTCTGTACAGTAACATAAAAATGTAGGTAATTAAATCCAAGGAATTGTAAAAACATTTACTGCTGAAAAGGAAGCTGTCTCAAATTCAATTTACACTGCATATTAAAAAGAAAAGAGTGAGTGTAACTGGAGAAATTAATAAATCTCCACTGCTGGAATGTCTCAAACAAGATCCAAAAGGCTATTGAAATTCACCAAGCCCTGATGTACTGAACAAAGCGAACCTCCTAGGTTATGACTTGGCCCTCAATGGCTGAGATAATTAAAATCATGATCTTATTTTTTCCAGTGTGGATTCATTTAATTTGGAATAGGACTTGGCCGTTCACAAGCACTGCAGGATCAAGAGTAGCTGTGCATGGTTTAATGAATGTGCTGGGGAGTCGAGCGTGTTTCTTTTCAGCGGCTCGAGGGAGCGCCTTGCGCGCCATGCACCGCGTGGGCCGGACGGCTCCACGCCAGCTCACACGGCTGTGAGCCCTGGGGTGGGCAGGCCAGGGACGGCTCAGCACACACCTGCAAATTGCAGGCGGTGTGCCAGAGATGTCCGCAGGCCTGCGGAGTGCTGGGCAGCACTGGGAGCCACCGTCAACACCGTTTGGACAAGGGCAGGCAGCATCTGCTTGCCCTCTCACACACAACCAGTCTAGTTGGAGAATTGAATGCTCCACGAAAAGAGAAGGGAAGGGAAGGGAAGGGAAGGGAAGGGAAG
>VWPW01014090.1:898205-968985 GCA_013389825.1 Crypturellus undulatus | reverse complement strand
AAAAGACAATGATAGATAAAAATGACACCAGAACTGCAGCTATCAGAGGACAAACATATTTAAGGTCACCCCTAAATATACAGAAGTGTCCCTGAGTTACATTGCAATTCCCAGGTCTGTGCTCACAGTCTTCTAAAGATATAGTTGCCTCTGTCTTCTTTCTCTTCAGTGCCATGCCTGAAAAATGTTTTGCCTCACTTGCTAGTGAAACACACTCCTTTGCTTTCTAGGCGAGATTATCAATTTTGTTAAAGACCTCTCTGCCTACTAATGAGAAGAGACGATTAGCTTTCACTGAGAACTTTGAAGTGGAAATCTTTAGCAGAGGCTTCTCATTCCTATAATCATCTTGATGGGAGGGAAAAAAAAAGAGACTCTTTCAGCTCTTTCCCCACCATTTTCCCTCTCTCTCTCCAACATACACAAGTACACACACCCACACACACAGTATGGGTGACCTACATGGATGCATTTTGTGATCTGCACTTCTACATTCACATAGGCAAGGTCCTCTTTTCAAAATGGCCTGTACCTGTGACACCTGCACAGCAGCACCCTCACACACCATGCCATGGGGTCTTTACTTCTATTCTTGCTTTTAATCTTATTCTTTTCGGTTCACATTTATAATTTGGCCCTTACTTTCAGCACACATCCTATGATATTTTTTTGCAAATGAGTTTTATAGTCACGGATATTTGTTGTAAAGGGATTTGGAATTATAAACACTCAGACTCAAAGAAACTTCATTTCGAACATGAACTCTTTGGTGTGGAAGTACTTGTGTTCTCCACTCAGGGAATTAAATCTGCCCCTTGCCTGACCACTGCACAGCTTGAAGTACAATTATGCACCATAATTCCCTGTGATAGAAATATACTTACAATAATAAATTCTAATGCATTCATACAAATAAAACTAAAGGAAATGCATACTGCTGGAGGATGTTCAGCAAGCAAAGAAAGAGGAGTGCAGTAGACTAATATATTCCTTCTTGGGAATATCTCTATTTTATGCTGATACATTCTCCGCAAATACTTAAATTCCCAGAATTAGCAAGCCCTTCATAATCGCCTTCTTGGGAATGAGATCTGTCCCTAACACTCAGCTTGATTTTGCAGCCATTCCAGTGTAAAATTCGTGTTACAGCATCAGCAGATGGCAGGTCGGGGGGGAGGGGGCCGAAGCATTAGCAGGAGGCAGCAATCTCCCTTCCTGCAGCGCAGGAGATTTTTCCTCTTTGAGAAATAATAGCCAGTCCGGGTGTCACTGAGCACGCGGGCATTTCAGAGGGGGAAAGAGCTGCATTCCCTTTTCCATCCCGCAGGGCAGAGCAGCGAGGTGTGCGGGGCAGAGGCCGGCAAGGGGCCCCGGGCAGCTCTCCCAGGCCTTTCCTCTCTGCTCCCGCTCTGCACACCTCTCCTGGAGGCTGGGATGCCCAAAGGCAAAATGTGTTCCTTCAATAAGATTAACTGCCCGATACCAAAGAGAGATTACCGTGCATTACTTAACCCTTTAAGTGTCCTGGGACCATGGCAGTAAAGGGTTCTGGCAGCACTGTTTGCCAGTACTTTTTCTTTTGAGTCCACATGCCAAGAAACATGGGAACTGATGGTTAAATATCACTCATACATGGTGGTGCTTAATAATTATTCTGTCTCCTCTGGGAGAAAAGGCAACAGTAGCAAAAGCTGTGCAAAGCTGGGCAGGGATAGCTGTAAATTAAGCTTTTTTTTTTTCTTGCAATATCAAGCTTTTTTGAGCTTCAAAATTTATGTATAAATTTTGTATATTCAAAAATTATGTAGATATAAGAAAGACTAGAGTCTAGAGGCCTCCATTTGACTGTAAATTGGGTATAGCAAAAAAAAATTCAAGAAAAAAGTACAGGAAAATTTTAGTTCTGTCACTGTTTGCCAAGGGAGTCTTAATGTAATTTTTTCCATCTCTTTTCTTCTCATACAATTTTGGATTTGATAAGAGAAGGATGCACCATTACAAAATACATCAGTTCATTGCAGCTTGCTCTCCAGACCCTGTGCGTGACTGCGCATTGTCCCGTTAGGAAGCGTTCTCAGTGAAATTCTATTTTTATTTCTCTTTCACTTTGAAATAGGGAAGACTTTTATGACATCTCATTTACCCCAAATAATCGTCCAGAAGTAATATATCTAAAGCCAAAGGACTTCTTATAATACAATAGTGCTCTATGTGTCAAAAAACAGGGCAAAGAACTTATATCCAGATGGCTCTGTGGTAGTCTGATTATACCAAGTTTGTACCAGGTGCATAATATAGTGTATAATAATATAACTCTGATTTCTTGTAGAATTTCCATCACACACGATACCACAGTCACCACAATACTTGGAGTAGAAAGTTGAAGGCCAGTATACCAATATTAGGCAGTATTTTTGAGAATTTTAATGTTGAGACGTGCAGTAATCATCATACGAGCTCCAGTATTAGGATCAGTGGAAGGGGACTGTGTCTTTCAAGCACCGGAAAGCAGCCGTTTAATAGAGTGATTTGCTCAGTCTTGGGAAGGTGAGGTGAAGAGCATTTGTATGGCTAACTTCTCATGCAAGGATAAGTTAGATTAATGGTTTACAAAATGTTCCGAGGAAAGTAACACTTTTACCTGCAGGGTTTTATGTGAGCATGTGAGAATTCTGCTTGCAGTACTGCACGGCTGGCATGTCCTGTTAATTTAGATTCATACCTGCAAAGCCAGTGGTGATTTCATGTCATTAGAATGAATTTGGAAGTTTTCTTTGTTCTTTCCAAGGCAGATAATTTATGAGAAACCTTTCTGAGGGAGGTTTGACTTATTCATTCTTTAACCTCAACACCCACACTTTCAAGGAGAATTGTAGGACATTGAAAGACTTTGGTTTAAGTATAAGAACAAATACTGCATAGTCCAAGATTCTTTATCTATATGTAATGCAGAGTTTCTCTATGACCTAGAGCTGATCAGCTAACATTTTTTTTTTTGTCTTTGATTCACTCGTGCTAAAGTTGTAAAATTTGTCTGTCTTTCAGGTATGTAGCTGAGTGAGAAAATCTATTTTCACCCTAGAATAAGTGATAAGGAGAAGAGGCTGCTGAGAACCTTAATTCATTACTACTTGAATCACACTTTTCAGATTAACAGTTTAAGATTTAAACTGAGATGGGCAAAATCCTGGTAGATGCCAGTCATTTGCAGTGTCCACTAACCTGGTTGTCAGCTGAGAGACCGAACGTCTCCTGGGAGGTCCTGGAACACCGGATCATACTGTAGAACACAGTCAGGGTAAATATGCTCATANTTGTCTGTCTTTCAGGTATGTAGCTGAGTGAGAAAATCTATTTTCACCCTAGAATAAGTGATAAGGAGAAGAGGCTGCTGAGAACCTTAATTTATTACCACTTGCAGATTAACAGTTTAAGATTTAAACTGAGATGGGCAAAATCCTGGTAGATGCCAGTCATTTGCAGTGTCCACTAACCTGGGTGTCAGCTGAGAGACCGAACGTCTGCTGGGAGGTCCTGGAACACCGGATCATACTGTAGAACACAGGGTAAACATGCTCATACACATAGAATTGTAGAATCTTTAGGGTTGGAGAAGACCTTTCAGATCATCAAGTCCAGCCATAAACCCATCACCAACATGCCTAACATGCATATATATGTGTGTGTTTGTGTATATGCATAAACATATGCATGTCTACATACACACATTGGACAGTTAGCCTTATAAACTAGCTAGGATTCAGGCAAATTTCTTTTACACAAATATGTGTATAAACTATCTGCTATGTGATTATGTACAAGGAAATTATACATTTCCTTTCCTTGCAAACCTAGGCATTGGTAAAGAATGTAAATGGAGCCTTATTCCCTTAATCATGGTAGAGGCAAAGAGCACTTTCTTCACCCACACTTTCTAGAATCATCTTTCCAGTGAGTTCAGTGCCCTGAGGAGCTCTGACTTTCTGAGTATGCTTATCTCACAGCCATTCTCTTCTTTTACAACCTGCTGCTTTCCAGAGGTGCAAGGAGATCTGTCAAATCACACATCTTGGCTGTGACCATTGTTTGCCACATGGCCAACTGCTGTAGACAACAGCGTCTAGAAAATCCCTTTCTTTCTTTCTAGACAGGTGCTTAATCGTCTCTTCCAGTCAGACATGAGCCTGTATTGAACACATAATGGCCTGAATACAGGTTCTAGCTGTATGACTGTCAAATATTCTTCAGGTAGGAAGTGCCCATGCGCAATAGAATACAATACTTTCCCATGTTCTGTATAACGGACATGTTTCTCACAAATATAACAGACAAATTTCTCACAGGCACAGAGCTTGGCCTGGTCCTACTCTCGTTCAAATTGATGCAGAGTAACCAAAAGACTTCATGTGATTTTATTTTTGTTAAATAATAGCAGCAGGTATAAGAAATTCAGAAATGTTCAGATTAGATCCCACACAAAGATTTTTCTGTAAGTGTTATGGGAAAACTCCTTAGAAATGTTTCCATTTGGTTACTTTCAAACACATTGTGATCAGGAGCTTTCTAATGTAAGCATTTCTGGCACACGGTTTTCAAGCAGGGCACCAAAAGACTGAGGGAGCTGGGCCTGTTCAGCCTGGAGAAGAGAAGGCCGAGAGGAGACCTGATCAGCATATGTAAGTACCTCAAGGGAAGCAGTGAGGAGAATGGTGCTGCCCTCTTTTCAGTGGTGGCCATTGGTAGAACTAGAGGAAACAGCCAAGAGAGGTTGTGGAGTCTCCTTCTCTGGAGATCTTTAAAACCTGCTTGGACGCAGTTCTGTGCCACGTGCTCTACGTGACCCTGCGTGTGTAGGGCGGTTGGACTAGATGACCTCTAGAGGTCCCTTCCAACCTTAGGCATTCTGTGATTCTACAAAAGCTGAAACATAACCAAAGAAAAAAAGAGAACTGGGATCAGAACCCCAACAGTCTCCTGGACTGTAGCACCTTCACAAGAAGAAAGCTGTGGCTGTGGCTTAATGGTTTTCGAGCACCTGTTGGGGATGAGCACCAAGAAGATGCTCACTGCGGTTTCTCAATAATACATTTGAAAAACAAATCAAAAAAAAAAACCCACCACCAAAAAAAAAAAAAAGAGGGAATCACTGTTTAATAAAAGAGGAATTCATGTAACACTATAGGATAAGCCACTGAGTATATATGGCCCAGATTCATTACACTCCAAAAAGGTCTAAAAAGTCTTCTCCTTGTAACTAAAGGAAGAACTGAAGGTTCCCAATTTCTCTTTCTGCTGGAATAATTGCAATATTATGTGCAAGACACACCAGGCAGGTCACAGCAAAGCCGGTTAGTTTGAATTTCAACTGTACGTTATACACTTGCATTGTAATGTATTCAAACTGACAGCATTGTTATGGTGAATTAATCTAAATTAAGTCTAGACATTTATTTATAATAACAAGCATTGTAGAGAGTGTTCAGTGGCTGACTATGCTCAGAGGAATTTACCATGGAAATCCCAAACTTAACCCTTCCAAATAAGCGACTAGACTGATAAATTAAAGATACATGAGTTTAGACTATAATTTCAGGAATAATACCACACATTTTTTCTTCTCCTAGGGTTTTTTTTAATCTCTATCTCCAATGGCTTGCCTGTTTTAATTGTCATCACCTGTGCTGAGGAGACATAACCTTGGTGCAATGTAATTGTGGTTCAGAAGACAGCACGGAGAGAGTGCATGGAAGTCATGCCAAGTCAGAGTACACATTGCATAACTTTTATTTCTTAGCAATAAAGGTGCCCTGACATACCCTCACTTTCGAGGATTATCACGAATCTTCAATAGTTAAAGTTAGACGTGCCCGTAAATTTATCTATTATTTTAGCCAGAGTGAAGTTAAAGCCATAAATTAACTTTGTTCGAGCACTAGAGGTTACAGAGAGAGAAGGTGACTAGTAGAAATTCTGATGCCCTTTCAGTTCACATTGTTACTATTTATTATTTGTAAGAGCAAAGCCGCTTGGAAACAATGCTGACTGTTTTTAGCACTTTCCACGGACAGATTTTTTTTTCCCAGCTAGCATAAATCCAGAGCACTGCCTGGACATTAGGCAATTAATTGTAACTTTATAGGCTGAGTATATAAATTACTTCATCCTGAACTCACTCCAGGGTAAAAAACCTACAAGCATGAGGTGGAAGACAGCGGTTCCCAGAGCCAGGCCTTGCAGGCCAGCTTTCAGGGTTAGCCAAGCACGCAGGGTATCGACACTTGACCCGGTGTCTGTGCAGCGGGAGGAATCCTGGAGTCACCAGAAAGTGCCGTGCGCCTGGCTCACACTTGCACTGCCCTGTGGGGACAGCATGTTTGCAGCGGCAGGGAGGTGAAACACTGTCTCCCCTGTCAGGGCATGGGTGACAGGAAAGGGATGACCTCTGACAGACTCCTGGCTTTGGAGATCTCCATCTTCTGCCGTGACATGATCTTCATGGAAGACATCCATGAGGCTGGAGCCAGGGGAGGAATGCAGGCTGAGCACCAGGAGAGGGGATCAGCCACCGCACCAGACCCAAACCCATTCCAGCAGCAGAGCTCTGTGTCTTTGGGCTGCACTCTCCAGGCTGGGGAGCACGCGTGGCTTTTAACCCACCAGACGACCTTGAAGTCCCTGGCAGGCCTTTTCCCTCAGTGGGGAAGGAGGAAGCATCACATGAGCACAGCTTTCATTGACATGTCTGAACAGCTTCCAGGCTGGAGAAGGCTTTCACTGGGCTGACTCAGGGCATGGGCAAAGCTCCTGTCTGTGCAGATGTGCCTGGAGATAAGTGAGGGGGAAGTACAGCAAGGCAAGTTTGGTACATGTTTTGCAGAAATGGGGCTGAGGTAACCGTGGTGGCAATATAACAAGGTCAAATGAATTTCTTACGATTATGCAAGAGGCCTGTGCCAAAGCCAGCATGTGAATCCAGGCACCCGTCGAGTGCTGGGGGCGTAACTTCAAGTGCTTTCCCGGGTAATGGCCTGGACTCCACAAAGGTGGAGTTTTACCTTCAGAAACACCATTGCTCTTGCATTTAATAAGTACTTAGTGAAGTGCTCCTTCAAAAGCATCTAAAAGTTATTTAGAAAGCAGAAATGCAGATGTGAACTTACCTCTGCATTGGTTAGCTGCTTCAGGATTCTGGCATGTATTTCTGGTCCCCTGGTTTTAAAAGAAGCTGTGGAAATACTATAGAGGGTTCAAAAGGGCGCCCCAAAGATGACCTGTGGAATGTCAAGACAGCTGTAGGAGATGAGCCATAAGGACCAAAATTTATTTAGTTTAATGCAGAAAAAAAAGCTGAGGGTATTTTGTACCAGTGGTAACACATGCGACAAATATCCATAGATAGGGAGAGCAGGAAGCTTCTGAACTTTTACTGACTAAAGTAGGACAAGATCCAACTGCTGATAAATGTCCTTCAGTGGGAGCAACTCCAAATCACAACTTGCAATCACTTCACATGATTGCCTTCAGCGTATGAAAGAATTCCTTATCTCTCCTTTCTAGATGCATTTTGATTACTTTCTCTACCCCTCCTACCACCTTCTGAAGTATCAGATATTGGCTCTCAGTTGGAAGTAGGACTGCAGCAGGGTTAGACGTCTGACTGAAGGTGCTACGAAGTCTCAGCTTTCTGCTTTATGCATCTTCCCTTCATACTCAGGTCATACTAATGGCCAGATAACAGGTTGGAAAATAATTTTACTCCAGGATAGACTGGCAGGATTCTTGATGGGTTTTATCTTTAGCAGGTTGGAATTTCTCATTGTCCCAAGGAGGCCTTCAGGGTGGAGACACTTTGTTCTTTTTCTATGCACCTGGCGCATGGTTTGTTTTCTCCCAAGAACTGAAACACATAGTATAACTGTAGCCTTTGGGACATGCAGGAATTCAAATGATTCTCTGAGGCTACTCACTATAAAGATTACTGCCAATGAAGGGACATCACTGCCCTTAATAACTTTATGTAGCAGATGTTCTCAGCAGACAGCAAATAGAGGGCACTACATTCAAAATGCAATGGCAGCAGCTTTCTTTTAAAACATAGCTGAAGAAAATGGTCTTAAGGTAGCAGATGAATGCTTGGCTAACTTGTAGTCCAACAGACCCAGTTACAATCACTCTTTTTCATGTGAATTTAAGCCCCACATCTCCAGAAAAAAGAAAACCTTGATTCTGCAGTTCCCTTGAGATTTTTATAAGACTCATTTTACAAGCACATAAACACTAAAATCATTCATTCTGATGCTCAGGTTATTTGAAGGAAGAACACCGACACTTTTTTTTCAAAATAAATTAAGGTCTATGAAACCTGAGAGAAAGGACTTAGGTACCCACTTTCAAGAAGTGGAATATAGGAGTTAGCCCCATTCTTGGCAGGGTCTCATCAGCTTGACTTCTTGCACTCTGTGGCAGGCAATGTTACCCGCACAAAATGGTGAGCCTAACCCAAGACGACAATTCTCCATCTTGATAGCAAATGCCTATAAGCATGCACGTGGTAGTCCTCTTATAGACCTGAGGTTTAAGTAGTTCTGAAATACCCAGCAGAGGAAAGATAAGGCAGAAAAAGAAACCTAAAACCACTTTTAGAATATGGTTATTTCTCCAAACTGCCTGCAAGGAATATCTGGGCTTTTACAAAAACTTTGGTCACAAATGAAGTCATTTGGAAGCCATAGAAACAAAATTCCTTCCCATATTTCTTTCATTTATATTTTTTTAGTTTTCTTTTAGATAGAAAAAATATCTAAGTGAGCTATCTGTATACAGAACTCTGCTTTTCCCTTAGCTTTTGAAGCTACTGGTTGATTTAAAACCAAATTGACGTAAG
This sequence comes from Crypturellus undulatus, assembly GCA_013389825.1. NCBI lineage: Eukaryota > Metazoa > Chordata > Aves > Tinamiformes > Tinamidae > Crypturellus > Crypturellus undulatus. Next base: position 960,101 of record VWPW01014090.1, on the reverse strand, counting down.
GCTAAAACCCTCAAAGGTTTTTACTGCCACTGGAGGGGATCTGGAAGGGGGAAAATAGCAAGGAATTTGGAGATGGGGTAGAAAATCCTAATAGTGGTCACTTAAATCAACCAAGAGGCACAGCTCTGAGAAATCTGATTACATGTTCTGCATTCATTGCTTTTATCTGACTTTTCTTTTATCTCCGAAGATACTATCCACAGTTGCTCAAGGTCTGAGGCTCACTTGTAAATCCCTCCAGCAGCTCCCTGTTCCTATGACCCTTGCAGGAACTCTGTGAGAACAATAAATTCAGGGTTGTCAAATTTGGTTCAAATCAGCCAACAAGTTCTGTGACTGCTGAAGAGGAAAATATATGCAATGTGCAGCCCTGACAGAAACGGGAAAACTTGGCAGCGCTGCAGCCGTGAACACACCACCTGATACCAGCCACTGCTAATGAAAGGAGAAGCAGGGCTCAAACTCCTTTTCCCACTTCAGTCTATCCCCTCTTAACAGCAGGTTGACTTGCAGGCTAGTAGAAACTAGTTTATTGCTTTTAAATGCTTCAAATGCTGCTGTGATTCATCAATAAGAGCGGGCTGCAGCATGCAGGGACGTTTGTTTGGCCAGCTGTGAGCCTGAGCAAGTCCAGACCCATGTAACCAGTCATCACTTTCTCACTGTTAATATATCCACGCAGAGCACTGTTGCTGTTCTGCAAAAGGGTGGGTGAGGATGGAGGCAACATGTGTATAAAATACAGTTCCAGGACAGTGAGCGTCATTTGATCAGCGTGTGGAAAGGCATGGGAAAAGAACATTTGCAATGCGCTATCGCATATCGAGATCACTATATCCTGACTGGCTGGATATTACAGACCTAATCAACTTCCACGTCTAAGCAGCATCTCGGGGCTTAAACCCTGTCAATAACATTATTCATTCATAATGAATAATGGTTAGTGTACATTAATTGAAAAAACATAGTTAGACTTTCATCCACTTTTTATGAGTTCTTATGCTTAACAACTTATAAAAACTAAAAACTCATTTTCTGCATAAAACAATCAAAATGATTATTGCAACTTTATTTTCCCAAAAGCTATATTCAGTATCTGTTTATCTGGTGTAAATATAAACCACCCTACCCTGTTACAAAGATTTATTTTAATCAGTGCATAGTTACATAGCTCATCTGTGGTCTCTGATTCTATTTTCAGTTATTAGCCAGGAAAGCTACTACTGTACAAGCTATCTGTTCAGTAATAAACATTTGGTGGGTAATTACATAACTTACATTAGCTCAGTGCCACATGTCAGCCAAGGCACCAAACATTTCCTCAGGAGTAGCTGTGTGTCTGGTTGCAGTGTGTTATTTGATCTCTGATGAAGAAACGTCTACAGATTCTGCTCTCATTTATTCCAATGTCTTTCTATACTGTTAAGGCAGGAGAAAGGAGCCTTAAATCGAGCACAATTTTCTTATGTTGTGTCCTCTGGTTCCTTTCACACTTCCAGAGCTATTTAATTTTAATCCCCATATCTGGATATTGGAAATCTATGTTTCCATCACCCAGATTACATCACCACAAGTAAGCACTCACAGCACAGGTAGTCTCTGCATGCCCAGTAGTATATACACATGCTGGCACACTGGATTTACTGCTCAGGTCTGATTTATAGCAAAGCGGGTGTGTAGAAAATTATACACAGTAGATGGATGGCAGATGACAGCATCTGTACAGGTGCTACCCAGTGAAGGTATTTCTGTCTGGGAAATCTCTGACCCTGGTCTAAGTCCTGAAGGTCCTGTGCTGGGTCAACAGCTGAGAACCAGGACTGTGCATGAAGAAAGGCACCTGCCCATGATGGTGCAGCCGTCCCACACAGGTTAACGCAGTGTAGTGTTTCCCTCTAACATCTACATTCCCATGTACTATGAACTACTGCAACGTGACTTCTGGCACAGCCCATCCACACTGCGGGACACGCTTGGAGCCAGCCTGTGGCTCCTAGTGAGGATGACCTGCCTGCATAACTGACAGCCCTGTCACCTTCTCTTGTGTCTAAATCAGCATTTCCATCACTCCCTGACCCAACACTTTTCAAGCAGCATAGTAAGGAGGTGAAAGGGCAACTATAAGAAAAGCTGCCCTTTTCCTCATCGTATGCTATTCTGGTAACCTCAGCTGTCAATTTTCACTGCTGGAACTTATTAAAAGTGAAGAGCGGTGTGACTGCTGGACAGCAGGCACCCCAAGGTGCGTGAGTGAGCAGAGCTGGCAGGGAGAGCTACCTGGGCTCTGTATCAAATAGGTGACCCACAACTGGTAGGGGTGTAAACAAAAAGTACGAGGGGAAAGAGAAGAGAAATCCCTAGAGAAATACTGGCACTCTAGAATAAATTCTGAAGCTCTGACCCCAGGGCAGAGATTTGTTTTTCAGAGAGCGTGGCACGCCGCTCAAAGGCTGCGGGCATGACGGGATTGCTGACGGTAATACCCACCAGAATACAAAGAATTCCTTGTTGTGCCTCCTGATGATTTATCCCGAGTGACTGCAGTGCCGGCTTTGTTTTCGGGATTTAATCGCTTGATCACTTGCCCGTTGGTTTATCCCTGCCTCCGGTCATAGTGATTTTAGCTGAATTCAACTAGTTCAGCTTTAAAAATAAACATTTGTGCAGGGAGGTGAGCAATAGCTAAACATCAGACAGCGTTACCTCCCTCTCTCCACAGGCCTTTGACACCAAAAAGGGGAGGTCCTGCCAGACAGACAGCAATGCCAGTGGGGCCACTTCTGAGCAAGAGGCACCAGGCCCAAGCATAGGAGTGAGTCTACCTTGCTGTTACTTTTCTGAATCTCTTTATTAAACCTGTACTGTGCCTTGCTGTCACCACTCTGCTCATGTCCTTCCTAGCCCTCGACAACACCAGGGGCCACTGCAGCGTGTGATGCCATCGTATGCCCATGCCGCACAGGCATCGGGCTGTCTCCAGCAAGGAAAGATGGCATTGCTAAAAAGTCAGCGCTTCCTTCTGTGTCCTTGCACGGCGGCACCAGGGACAGTCAAGGCTGCACAGCTGCCCTGTCATGCCCCGTACCTGGAGGATAGTTCTGGTATGCTGCAAACGATACTCCTTTCCCCGGAAGAAGTGGTGAGACCTGATTTTCTGAGGTGGGGCTCATACTGCCTCCCTCCTACCAAGATGAGTGAAAGCATGAACTTGCCTCAAGAGCGATAGCAGCCCATCTGAGAGGTGCTCAGGAGCACAGGGCCAGGAGGGAGCTCAGGGACAGCAGGAGCATGAGGACAGGAGGGATCACAGGGGCCAGGAGGGATCACAGGGGCCAGGAGGGAGCATGGGGACAAGAAGGATCTCAGATGACAGGGTGGAGCATGGCGAACAAGAGGGAACGGAGGACGAGGCTGTGGCCACAGTGTCTGAGCTTGCAGGAGGTGCTGCCAGAGCAGCACAGCCAGGCTGGGCAGAACTGAGCAGAACTTACTGAATACATTTCTTATTAGCTAGCTTGAGAACTCGATAAAATTTTAACAGCCTGGCCTATCAAATCAGATCAAAGCACTGCCATCATGGCTCAGCGGTAGATAACAGCGAGCATTAGCATGGGGGCTGAGCTCACTGCTCCCTCCAGGCTTCTGCAGGAGCCGTCTGGTGATGGCTGAGATGCTATGGCCACCTTTTCTAACCCCAGTTTAGGCAAGTGTTTTTGAGGAATTGTGGGAACAGAGGGGAATGGTGTCCTGAGAGCATTCATTTCTCTCTATTATGCACCAAGCATGTTTAAAAACCAATTTAGATAAAAAGACTTACATAACGTAGGTGTGTAAATCTATAAAAAGTTTTCTGTTAGGTTGATTTAATCATACCATCAGACCAATTAACAGAACAGGGAGCCACATCTTATGAACCTCTCTGAGCAGATTATTTTTGACACAGGCATTAACACTCGAATTTAGCCTACGCAACAACATTGGACTGATTTGTAACAGTAGTGAGTACTCGCAGTTCCCACTGAGCTCACCAGGACTTGACCAAGGGCAACACTTCCGAAAGGCAGCTGTTAAAAAATTGCCTGGCTGTCAGCATCACATCAGAAAATGCTGGGGTGTACCTAGGTAACCTACGGAGGAATGACTGTCTGAGGCAGGCGTGACTGTCTGCAGCCCTTGTCCCCCTGTCACCAATGCAGCCCTCTGTATGTGGTTAACGGGGAGGAACCTGCCACCAGGTATGCTGGGCATGTCGAAAAGGAGATTCATGTGTTTATGTACAAGCTATTTTCTGTCCTAAACACTTTCTCTTTGACCTCTCTGCCCCTGAGTGTACATGCTGTCCTCACTTTACACTCCTCACATATACCAAGTTGGAAGTAAGTCACACTAGTTTTCTAGTTCAAACACACTTGCATTACCTTCTTTAGTAAGTGCATAACCCCTGATGTTAGCCTCATACCTCTCTCCTTCATCATCTCACTGGTGTATCAGCCTCTGATTCTCACATCTGAATATCTCTTTTTAAGAACCCATTTAAGAAAACAAAACTTCTAAAAATATTTCCTCTTCTTTCTTTTAAAAATACTATTTTTTAATTTTTTTTTGGAGGGCCTTAGGGTAGGTATTTCAAGATACTTTTAGTGAGATAGAATCTCACTGAAAACAGAAATTGTGTTGCTAAATACCTAGACACACTTAGCATGTGGCGTTCACTTGTTTCTGTTTAGATAATTCTACTTAGGAATGCAAACAGACTAAGTGTTTATGGAACAGGAAAAGACAGTAGTTCTGACTGCAACTTGCTTCCTTCGGTTTAATCTTCTGATAGACACTGGAATAACATCTGTGAAAAGGAAATCAGATCCCAGGTCACTGCTGCGAAGGGCTCAGGATGGCTGCACCCTGGAGCACTCTGAAGCTGGCCCTAGTCACCCCAGCATGGTGAACCATGTCACCTCGTGCAAGGCCTAGGGCTGGCAAGTGAGAGATGAGCTGTAAGGCAACTAATATGTAATTTCCAACTTTTATACGCAGCACAGTCCATCACCTATCAGCAGCATGGTCACAGAAAGACTGAATGCAGCGATGCCAGTGCTGTGGAAAGGACAAGGGGAAGCATGCCTCTACCCTTCTTTCCAAGCACACCGATTCTTCACTGGGAGCTGTTCTCGCTTTTAATGAAATCAGACAGTGAAAATGGACTAGGAGGATTTAAGAACACTTAGTTTAAATGCTCTGTTTCTCCTTACTTTAATAATAGCTTTGCTATGATGATCTAAAAGCTAGTTTTTGTTCATCAGATCATTCATTCAAATCTACAGGCCACAAGATAATTAAAATTTAAGAGTTAATTAAGCCTGAATTATCAAAGAATAAGTCTATAAAGAAGGCAATGAATCAGATACCTTGTACCTCTTCTTAAAAGTCATGACTTCTATCACATATAATTACTTTCCCCTGCAGTATGCAAGGGGAAAGATCTGTTTCTAAATGAGAACAGATTCTATTAAAAACAGCAGGAGAAATGTTCAGGAATAGGGCTTTGTCTGCAAGATGTTTGAACAAAATCAACAAATTGTTGAAATAATCTGTCAAAGCACTGAGGCAAATGTTTATTTTGTGAGTATGTGAATAGTTCTATTGCCTTTAATACCACCATTTCTGCTCTTGAAGTTAAGCATGGTCTTAAAAGTTTTGCTTGATCAGACTCAGAGCACTCGTTGGAGGGTTTTTCAGTTGTAAACATACAAACCAAGCACACAAGAGTAATGGTCTTAAGAAAATAGTAATAAAATAAAATTAAAAAGTCCTTTCAATGTATACCTCCAAGGATCCTGGCACCTGCCTGCTGCTCTGATGACTAACAAATGGTCTGTGAACAAACTAAGAGTGGGGGTGAGAACATGGAGAAGGATGTAGAGTTTTGTAGAGAGTTGCATGTGCATTCAAAGGGAAATATGCTAAGGATACATTTACGGACTGGGAATAAGTTATAGGACTGCTCATGAAACTGGGACAAGAGAGATTATAGAGCTGCGCAGAAAGGGACTCAACAGAGATGGAATAGGGACAGCACTTGAGGTTGGGAGAGGTGGGTTGCAAAGCTTTGTAGGAGTCTACAGGACTGTGCATGGCTCTATGAGATATAAATTGCTAAGTTTGCTGAGGGGAAGCAAACTGAGGACTGTGCAGAAAGCTTCCTGACTAGGAGAAGTGGCTGTGGGGCAACATCTGGAGATTACGTCTTTTAACATGTACATTGTGAGGTTTTATTTCTGTTCTTTGCAAAGTAACGCTCTGTATGGATTGCAAGCTACTTTTGCCCAAAGTCATTTCGGTAACATGGGTTAATCATGAAGGATTCAGCTGTGAATGAGGGGAACTTTCTAGTCTCTTGTGTCCTGGAAGTTTAGCATGGTGATGTGAGAATGAGATTGCTGCGGAATTTGCTTCAAGAAGCTCTTGCACTGTAGGTGGGACGATGACCTAGATGTTCCTTAAGGGAATCAGGAGCAGCTTGTATTAACCAAGTCTCTCACTGAGTTGCACTTGCAAATAAAGTTGAAGAAACAAAGCAAATTATTTGTTTAGCAGTCATTGTTAGATTTTTTTTAATTAATACATTCCACCTCCTACTTCCTACAGTCTTCTGTTTCTTTCTCTTCATTTTTTTTCCTGCAGCTTGTGTGGCAACAAGGGATGAAAATTTCAATTTGTCTGAGCCCTCACTTCTCCAAGTGGAAAATACCCTATTCTGAATTTGAGAAAGAAAATGAGTAAGGAGTTGAATAGTGAAATGGCTTCATCTGAGCACCAGTTAAGGGATGGTCTGAGGTGTGTGTATCAGTAACAACAGCAACTCCTTCAAACCGTCTGCACATTTACACGGTATATCAGACTGTCCAGCAGGTTAGAAATAAAAAAAATGTATTAACTTCATTTCAATAAGTGAACTTTTTTTGGGCACACATGGTTCTTTTACTAACTCCTACCTGCAACAGACTAGAAAACAACAGTAACATTTCAGACCTTTCATGGTTTCCTTCTAGGACAGACATAGGCTGTTAATTAGAATAGGCTCTTGTAGCTTTTCTTTGCTGACTTAGCAGGGCAAGAATAAGGGCTACCAGCACACACTGTTTGGGATCACTTAGCTGAAAGCAATCAGTCAGCATCATTCAAAGTTTTCAATCCTGCTATTTGCATGCTGGCATGGTCTACCTTCAGCCTTTGCAGAGCAGTTCACGTAAAGCAGAACTTCTGCGTGACGTTGGTATCTTTTACTTGGAAGGCGCTGCCTGCCCATCATCTGTGGCTGGAGCTATCAGAAATCAGCTAAAATCCAGGTTTCTAAGAAAAGTCTCTGAAGGTGACAACAAAATGAACCCAGATGTCCATTTAATGACTCTCCCTATGGGGTTCATGAGACAGAACAGATTGAGTTCTGTAGGGCTCCCATTTTATGTTGTTTAATAAAGGAGCTAACTTAGGACATATCATCACAGCTGAATTTGCATTTTTTTTCACCTTTGGAGAGCTAGTGGAGATGAAGATTACAGAGCTGGCTGAAACCTGAGCATGAATGTGGTGGTGAAGAAGGTCCCTGCAGTCATAAGACTGCTGCATCGTATGACAGGGCAAGTGTGAGCAAAGCAGGGACAGGCTGAGAACAGGAAAGGGCAAGAGTCCTTTTGTCCATGCCATAGCCATGCACTACCATGCCATCTGCTATCAGAGTGACCCTAACTTTCCTGAGGAAAGCACCTGCTTTCAAGAGAGCTGCCAATGGCCCTCATACTCCAGCAGTGACTGGTTACTTACTTGAACAGCCTTGCGTAGATACTGAAGTTTACCCAGTGACTTGTTGGATATCACAAATGTTTACCTTCTTATTGAAATATAAGGACTCCTTTCCAGGTACCTACATACATACACCTGTATTCTTCCATACACAGGCACATGCATTTGGCTACATAGAAAAACAAAGGAAAATATTAGCCTTGTAAGATAAAGAATTGCAGAGGTTTGACAGAAAACCCCAGTCTCCCAGTCCACCCAAGCAAAAGCACAACAGCCTGGCTTCTCCCCAGGTCCTGTCATAGATAGATAGATACATGCATGGAAGAATTGATGGACAGATAGCACAACGAACCATTCACCCCTTCTCTGCCTTTTGATTCCCTGCTACTACAACTTATTCTATACTAGTAAAAACACATATATTTATTAGCAAAATCACAGTTAGGCTGAGAGGTTGGTGGAGAGAGAGTGATTGGTGCTGATCTTCTTCTAGTTTTCCAAGTTAACTTTGGTCTGTGTCATCTCTGGGACCTAGTTTATGGCATGCTGCATGGATGCAAGCGCAGTAGAAGAGGTAGGATGTGTTAACAAGAGATTAGATGTGCAAGAGGACAGGATCACATCTTCCAGGTGTATTTCTGCGTTAAAATGACCTTCAAATTTATGTTCTTAAATTTAATTATTTAAGGAAAATGTATCTAAATGCATTCTCCAGGCTAACCTTATGGGAAGGCAGGGGAGGAAAGTGATGAGTAAAGCTTTATATTGCAATTTTTAACTTTGCTATGCAGAAATTACTTTTATCCATCCATCCATCCATCCATCCATCCATCCATCCATCCATCCATCCACCCACCCACCTAATCATTACAGTGCACTTTGACTACTTTTACTACTATTGAATTCTTTGTTTTCACAGGTCTCTATTGACCTAAGCATTGTTTCATTTTTTTGATTTATTTTATTTTTTTCTAGAGAATCACATGGGTTTGTACATTTTTTTTCTCTGCTGCTGTTATGTTCTTTATGTAGAAAGACAAAGGTGATGGTAGATGGGGAGGCGTAAGGGGTGCTCAGCCCAGCATTTCAGCAATGTCCTTGAATTCTTGTTTTACCTGTTCACCTGTAAGTGTAGCTTATCAGAAGCACATCAGAAGCCTCAGGTAGAAATGCAAACAGATCACCAGCGTTGAAAAAAAATGAAGCTGTGGTGTCTAAAAGTCCAAATTGAGCCTGGAATCAAACTTGCATTTTGCTGAGAACATAATGAAGTACATTAGGTCCTCTACAACAGCAAGATAAATCCTTGTGTTGTGTAAAGCAATGTCTGAGAAGCAGAATAGTCCTCAAATAATGACTTCAGTGTTTTCTGATTAGGGAGATGCACTAAGAGGAGTGGTGCAGTATCTATAGTATATTGGTGCACTGCCAATGCTTTAGAAATTCAGTCATACTGTCAAAATAAACATTATTTAATAACGTATTTAATTCAGAAAAATCATGAAGGATGTCAATATTAGGAATTTAGGAAAAAAAACATGAAGCATTTAATGTCTCCTCTCATACTCAGGGCTCTGAAAGGGAAAGAACATTTTATGAGACAGCACATTTGCTGCAGATGGCCTTTCACACCTGCTACAAGCCTAATACTATGTAGGACAGCAGATTTGTGTCTTCTGAATAGGAAAAATCTGCAGGGAACATGAAAATTTCTGAAAGTCCCTCAGAAAATTCTCATTTCTCTCTTGGGCATTTATTTACAGAAGTATTGCTTCAGGGCTAGATCATTCAAAAAAAAAAGTGAAGACATTAATTATTTTACAGAATCTAAAAGTAATAATCAGAATGTCCTGCAGATCTCAGCTCCTGAAGACAGTGATGTGCAGCAGTATTAATGATCAAGGTGCTAAGAACTTGTCCCTGTGTCTTAGTAGCATATACTATTTAAACCAAGAATGATATACTTTCTAATCCTGGTTGAGCTGAAGACCAGATCTCCATGCTTTCCATGAGCATTTTCTCTCTGTATAAAACTGTAGTTCTCAGGTTTAAAAGTGGTTACTGCATTTGAATAACTAGTCCTCCTGGAAAGACTGTGAGCATAAAGTGGAACAGTGTCTCACAAAATTTTTAATCTACACAAAACATTTTTACAAAAGGCACTATTTTTTATTAATGTTTACTAAATATCACCATGATATAACAACCCTGCTCACAAATTATTATGCTGCACTCTGGGGAATTGCATTATTGCATACACAGGGTTAAAGAATTTGTTCAAAAATGAAAACTCTAAATGTATTCTCTCAGGAGAAGAAAAAACTTCCTTATAAACCACTCAAATATTCATTGTGTTGCGTTGATGGTAATACTGTAACTGTAAAGGAAGAACCACTGAGTATCAAAAAGCTTTTATTCTGATAGTTTTATTTTGTTTTTATAATATTCTTCCATGGTTCTTCCCATAACTCTTCCTTTGCCCATCATGTGACACCACCAATCTCTCTCATAGCTTCTCCCAAAGTGCCTGGAGTGGCTGTACATTTGCCCTCGCCCTTTCTAAGCCTTGAGGAAGTGCCTCCCACACTCTCCTTTGCTGAACGAACCTCACATTGCCCACACAGGTACAGCCTCTTTGGCTGCAGACTTAGAGTTTTATCAAAACGCTGTCAGTCACAGGATAACAAAGCTCAGGTTTAACAAAAGCAATCAATCTGGACCTTCATATTGTGTCCTGCCTAGGATCCCCAGATGCACAGATTGGCAGGGGAGATTAAGGAACATTAGGACTGGTCACTCCCCCAGTGCCCAAGGTGATGAATGTGCCTTCATGAGGACATAGGAGACAACGTCCTGCAGGTCTGCAGGTTCACTCCCCTTAAGATCATTCTGGTGCTGTTGTAAGCTCTGATAAGCAGCAGATTATTTCCAGACCTCTCCATGCCTAATATTTCACCTGGGTGTGGTACCATGGCATTTCATATTTAATGCTGTTCTGACCTTGTATTTAATAACTCCATTAAGATAGTTAAAAAGTACACACAAAGTCCAACACACATATGCTAAAAGACTTGTCTCCTCTGATTCCTGATTAGTAAACAGAAGTTTTCTCATTCAATTCAGGTGCCTTTTTTTCCCCTCTCCTCTCCTTTTCTTTTTTTTTTTTAATCTGAGGCTATTATTCATTTAGTAGTTAGCAACATGGTAGTTGCTTCAGGAATTCTGATTGACAAAGTAACGGGGCAAAGACCTTGAGGATGGGTCAAAGGCCTTTCAGTTTTGCTAATTGTGTTTTCCTTCTATTTCTTTCTTTTTTTTTTTTTTCAGTAGATGATACTATAACAAACCAGAGGTTTTGCTATGAAAACCAAGAATCAGCTACAATTTTCACAAAAGGCAATAAAAAAGAATCCTTCTTTTTCATGGGACTGACGTTAGAGCTAATGATAAGAAAGGAGTCCCTTTAGGACACAAAGCATTCGGCCCCATTCAGAAGCCGTCTTTAGGATGAGAGAAATCAAGTTCTGGAAGTATCTGCTTCTCACCATTACCCATAATGTGATTCAAAACAACTGGATCAGATGTTGATGATAGTATGTGTAGATATCTCGATTAAGTCAGATGAACTCCTGCCCTGGGCACACTTCTACTGATGTTCAGATGTTCATAGCTAGAAGCAAGGAAGAAAACAAATTTCTGTAAAAAAATATAAATTTTTACCATTGGCATTTTTATTTCAGTGAGACCTTACATGTCATATGATAGAACTATCATCTCAGAAAATTTAGTTTCTGTCAGACGGTAGTATGTTTTTGGCTTTTATGTATGCTTCCCATAATTTCATTTTTAATTCATTCTGAGCTGCCTTTTTTAAAACCTTGCCCTTTGTGAAACAGCTAAGTGAACAGTGTGTTTGTCTGAGATGAGCTTCTGAAGCTACAAAACATCAATGGACTCACAATGAATTAATTCATACCTAACTTGTTCATTTTCTCCATGCACTTTCCACCCACACCTTTATACCATTATTCATTTTGAGGGAGGGTGGCAGAAAAGTGTGCAAGTATATGAAAAGCAAGAGAGTCACAAGCCTCTCAGACAGCAAACAAGAAAGGCTGTGTTAGGTTGGGTAAAATTAGACATTCCTCATCTTTTTGTCTCTTCACAAGACTCCTAGTGTGCAGAATATCTTCAAAAATGTCAGTCCCACGTTTCCTGTTAAAATTCTCTCAGCAAGGCATGATTACTTTTTTGGTTCTGTTTGTTGCCTCTGTGTGGCAAGCCCAGCAAGAGTTAAGTTCCTGCTCTTTTTGGAGAGGGATGTTTGCTATGGAGCCTCCCTGATGAGATTGTACAGGGAACAGTGCTGGATTTGCTACAGGAATGTACCAGTGGCTGGATAATTACTGTAGTGGTTTCCTCTATGGTCTTCATTGTTTCTGCTTGGTTCGTCCCCCCCGCAAAAAAAGAGGGATTTTCAGAACTTCATCCAAGCCTCTCAAGCATCTCTTCTCTCTGAATCCCTTCATTAGTTTCCTAACAGCCATGTATCTAGGTTAGACTCCATATACCGGTTTGAAGGACTTTCTGTAACTCTCTAGACTACAAATTTAATTGCCTCTTGAGTTAGATCCCAGCTATGTCTCAATGACTCCAGCCTTGACCTGAGAATGGGTGACCTCTTCCTGTCTCTTCTCTGGTCACAGTGCAAAGGCTCTTTAAGTCTCAGTCACAGAGGTACCATCCCTCTCACCTCCCACCCCAGAGGAAGCTTGTTTGTGTTGTGATAAGGCCCAAGTTTGTTCAATGACAATCTTTAAAATTAATAGCATTATTTAATAATTAATAGTATTAATAGCATTAATATTAATCAATTAATATCAATGCTAATTAATATTAATAGCATTAATGGCAGTAGCAAAATGTTACTTGTGTCAGATCCAGGCAGTTACCTTTTCAGGAGAAGGATATGATTCTCATACTATCCAACTCCATAATCACCATGTAGGTTGTCCTCACTGTAGTGGCTCAGCTAAATTTAGATTGTAAACTATTTACCTGTTAGACTATTTACTGTAACAAGGGCAGAGCACAATTCAGGCCCTGTATAGTTTGACTACGGGTCAGGATTACTTGCAGCTGGAGTGGCATCCTGTTGCTGGCTTGTTGACCAGGTTTCCGTGCTCTGCCTGTTTTGATTTCATTCCTGGGGGTAAATTAAGATATTGTATTTGATCATAATGTTTCAACTGGAACTGAAAAAGTTCTTCCAGAGGCCACCCTGGTGCTTGGTGCAAACAGGAGATCACAGAAATACTTTAGAGGCACCTCTACTTTTTTTTTTTATACAAAAATACTTTCTGGAAAGGTACTTTCCACAGAAAGAGCTCAAGTCCAGAGTCCCCTGGATCTGATGAGTTGTGGGTTAACAGAGCCACTTCTGTGTTCTCCAGTATTTAAAGGAAAATATCTAGTGACTGAAAAGGTGAAACTAAGTTAAATGTAGGATGGGGAACAGGTAAGCAAGAATACTGGGAAGTATAGAAGGACAATCATCCAGATCTAAGATCAGGCGTGCATTTGTCTAGATCATCTTAAACAGAAGACAGAGTAAAACAATATATTATATAAAATAGATGTTGAAGGGCAGTAATGAAGATAAATTCTCACTGCTGATCTTAAAAAATTACAAACTTTTCATTGCACTCCTCCATTCCCTGGCAAATAACATGAGGATCATATTGCATCCAGGACACTGCATAATGATTTTTCAGGCCTAGTCAATTCATATGAGGCCAAATGAAGTGAAAAGTAGAGTTTAATTAATTTAAAATAATACATCTTGGTGACCTTTTATTGGAACTTTTTATTTGGAGGTGAAATATTGGAAATTAAACAAACACATTCTTTTTCTTCTGTAGCTGATATATTTTCATGAATTTCTCATGCATTTTCATGCAGTTTTACCTAACTCCAAAACCTTAGAGATTGTAGAATTTGTTGCTCAGATAGAATGTTTCCAGCTCTATCCTTATTTAGAAATATGCAAGTGAAAAGTTGTATCATCATGTCTGCCTGTAGGATTAGGACCTGAGGCACTCTCTTGTCTTCCCAAATGTGTGGCATTTGGGAGCATAGCTGGAAAGTTGTGCCAGCAGTCGCAGGCAATGTGAGTGGAGACAGCATAATATTTTTCTCTATAATAACTTTCTAATAACTTTTATTAGTTGGTGCTTCAGCTTCACCCTAGATTTTCACTCCACAGTTTGAATCCTCCTTCTTTCTGTTCACTCTCATTTCCTTGCTCTCTCCTTAGCTTTGCCTTTTCCTTGAGCTTATCACAATCCCGTAAAACCAGGGCTCAGAAACCCAGGAGGACTGTGAAAGCACCATAGCGTTTGCTGCCACGGATTTTGTTTCTGAGTTTTATCTCCATTCCCTAATTTATGGCTGTCTTCTCTGTTTTGACTATAAGTCATCCAGAGTGGTGACTGTTTCCATTCTTCATCCTCCTCATCCACACGGAACCTAGTATAGTAGATCCTGGTTCGTGATTCATTCTTTAGAGTGCTATTAATAAGCATACAAATAAAATCAACAACAGAGTTTTATGTACACATCTAGATTGCAAATGGTAAGGAAGCACAATTCTTGCCCTAAAAAATCTCTCTATATGAAGCAAAATAATTTTGCCATTCCACGGTGAGACCCCTCTGTGCTCGTTTAGCTTTAAGTGTGTTTTGTATGTTTATTTTCTATAGTCAGCCTTATATGGCTCCATATAGCAGCCTTTCTAGCAAAATAAATCTCAACTTTTATTTTTCTTTCCCATCCGCTGGAAGCCAAATTCAAGTTTCTCAAACTCCATATCCATAACCTTATACAAGTTCTCTTTTACATCCTGTTTAGAGGCACCTCTACTCTATGGAGTAAGTAATTTTACTATGGAGTCCTGCAAGAAGGCAGCATGATGGGGTAGGCTCCCACACTGCAATTTGTTTTTAAGCTGTGCTGAATCCGAGCTGAGGGAGGTATTTGGTGTATCCTATAGTGTTTCCTGATCTCCTCTGAGCCTAGTCTCTCATACAACATCTTGCCAGCATTTCTCTGCCTCACACAGTAAAGCTGGGGTTGGAACAAACTGAAATGAACTCACTTTCCAGGACATAAGCCTAATGTCTGACAGCTACTTCCTAAGCAGTGCTGCAAGAACTTGCTTATATATTTCCCCCTCAGTCACTGAAACCTGTTATATAAAATGCTTTCATAAGTCACTATACACAAAATTTCATGATGACTCAGTTTTCAATAATCTTTAGTGAACTGGCCATGTCTCAGGGACTACTTTGAAACCTGAGGACAGTGAGTATAAGGTGCACTATACAAGTATGAGAGGGAAATGCTTTAGGGCTCATCTTTAATAGCTCAGCAAAGATCAGGCATGAAAAAAGTACAGTCGCAACTAGCTTCTGGTCTGGATGATACTGGCAAGCTGTAAATAAAAAACATTTGTGTTTTGCCAGACCGTTATTAGACTCCTTTGAGCAGCCCAGGAATGGCATGAGCTGTCTCAGAATAGTCCTGGTCTCGGTGCTTGACTGGTAGGATTCTGGCCTGCTCAGCTGCTGGCAGTTACCTAATTCTTTTTCTTCTTCTTTTTTTTTTTAATTAACTTGTAATAAACCTCACACTAACCTGAAGCCAAGGTCAGTCAAAGGTTGGGTAGGTGATATTTGTGCATGGGGCTGGGCACATGTGGGACACTCTGCTTCACTCCTCCCAATCCAGTTACAGATCTTAATATATTATAGAAACTATTCTGGTCACACAAATCTCTAGTCTTCCTACCAATAGGATAAGACCGGGCATCTCAGCTACTTTTTTTAGAATTTGAATTGTTTTTTTTTATGTCAGAGATCAGCGCATCGTGTTTATTTGCTTCCCAAGGTAGAACAACCAGAGCTGAATGTAAACATAAACACAGCATATCTTTCACAGTGGAAAAGAAACTTGTGTCCCTTAAAAAGAAAAAAAAATCTAACTTTCCTATGTATTTCTAAGGATCATCTCCAAATTTAGCTTTCCAAGAAAAGCCTAATGCCAGCTGCAAACAGTAATCTTGCTATAATGTAATATGCAGCAGTATGGTCTCCAGGTAATGTACCAAATTTTCCCAGAACTTTGTCAAAATACTCATGGCCTTGATTTCTTTTTTTTTCTTTTTTTTTTTTTTTTTTGAACAGGGTTGATCTGATGCAAAGACTTTCCACTAAAAATAAAAGATTATAATGAAATTACTCACAAATATCAGCTGATTTAATTCCTCCTTTATAAGAATGTTAAAAAAGAGTTAGGATGTTTTAAATTATTAAGTATCCAAGGGAGTCACAATATTTGTTTAGTTCAAAAAGTCATGTGGTTTACAGCAAAAATATTTAGCCTTTTAACATATTTAAAACCAAAGTTTGTTTTAAAATTATCTTCATTGAATCTGCATCAAATCACAACTTTTTTCTTGCATCTTTCGTCACAAAATAGTCAGAAGTTCCAGGCTGTGCTATGCCAAAGTATTCAAGTCTTGAACATTCTTGTAGAAGCACAGAATGTGAAATGACTTATTAGGCAATATCCTTTCATTTTGCAAATCTGCGAGATCTATTCCTCACTGCCTGTGAAGTGGTCAGGTGTTAATCAACATTACCCTATTAGCTACAGAGTGCTGTATCTTAACTGCCTGGCGATGGTATTGTTTGCACAGGTGTCTTAGCCGGGGGACTGAATTAATACCTGTTTTCTTGGCTAAAATGCTTGTTTTTCATGTCTTGCCTGTCGTTTTGCAAACGTACATGCAGCATCTCTTTTGCACTTGCATTTACAATTAGCTGTTTTCACACAACCAGGTTTCTCTCCTGCTGATGGTAGTTCATTAGTATGTAGATATATTTTCATGCCTTTGTCTTAGAACCTGATCCTTTCCCCACTGAAATAATTAAATATATTACTAGTAATATCAGTTGAAGCAGTATAAGGCCCTGCATTAGTCTCTTTCCCTTTATCTGTAGAAGTTGCAGAATTTCCCCAAATCAGTTGACAGACAATAGTTTGCTCTCCATTAAACACAACAGTAAGGTGAGCAGATTTTCTAATTCGGTAGTTCTCTGTGTTCTCATTCATACTGATTATGCTTTTTCAGTTGACAGTATTCAGTTTGTCATAGTCCCCAGGCTTGTACTGTCCTTTTCACTGAAATTTGGATACACAGATCTAAGCTGCAAATATCTCCTTACACATTACCTGCCTACCTAGCAGTCAGCCCTTGCTTAATATACTAGATGCTGCATCCTTCCTAGGAGATTAGAGCTTTCAGGGAAAAGAATCTACTTTTTTCCTCATGACACTTTTTTTCTCAGCCTGTATTTTCATAAATCTTTGTGCAAGAACAAAATCAGAAAGATCATCTTTCTTTTCAGTTGTGACAGTGGAAAAGCTGATTTGTTCTACTAAACCCCATGAGATATCCTCTCTCCCATAAATTACAAATTCTACCATTTTGCAGAATAATTGATGTAGGGAGCATGGTAATAAAAAGAAGAAATTCTTCAGGAGCTGAGGCCAAACACATCCAAAGTCTCACAGTGAGAGGAATTCCTGAAGTGATTTAGGTTTTTTAGCAGGAAATGATACCAATGATACCAATACCTGTCAAAAAGAATTAAACCAAAAGGAAAGTTTCATGGGGTGTCTGTGAGATTCAGCTCAAGCTGTGAAATAAGCCCTGTTTCATAAAGCAAATACATACTGCCTTTCCAGGGTTTCTAAACGAAATTAGGTAGAGCCATTAAGCTAAATTCTCAGGAATGAACACATACCATAACCAGCTCTGTGCTGGATAAAGTAGTGTCCAATTTTCTGTACATCTTATCCTACCAGACACTAGACTATTTAAAGCACTGGAGTGAAAATCCTATGGCTGTCAAGTGATCCACTAATTCTGTCTGAGGATACCTCTCCCAAACTCATAATAAAGTCTGCTGGGACAGACAAAGACTCCAACCCAAAACACCATTCAAGTGCAGGAAACCTTAGATACACGAGCTTTTGGTATACAAACGAAACTCTCTTTCACCTGCACCTGCTTAATTTTGCCTGCCCTCTGCTTTGACAAGTTGCCTTCCATGAAAGTGATCTGCAAGATAATGAGAGAGTGCCAGAGAATGGCAGTTTCTTATAGACATACAATTTTTGTCTGCTGCCCTTCTATAAATCCTCCTTATATTGGCAGCTGGGAGACTAAGTATTACCTGTGGGGGAACTGAATGGGCTCTATGGAAATGTGACCTTGTACTTTCGTAGCCAGGCTACATTGCCATGCAAGATAAAGTCCAACAACACGACGGCAGAGTAATAACCATATGCACTTTATCACCTGGTCTGAGAACATTTCTGGCTCTTTGCTGAGGATCCCCATGTATCACGAGAGGGAGTAAAGGTGGAGTGAATGGGACTGTAGCACAGGGAAGGTCTGTAGCATCCAGTAGCTTGTAGACCCCACTCTAGTTCTGCTTCCAGTTTCACCCATCATGAGGACATGTTGGAGTAATTTGGACTTGAGTAAAGTTTTCCTGCTTTAGAGATGAAGAGAACAAAATGGTTGCTCCATCTCCTTGTTATGCTTTGACTAAAATGAACATCAAAAAGGCAGTAGGACAGTTGGCAGACTGGATGAATGAATGTTTGTTGGAGAACCTGAATTTTGGATGCGGAAATTAAATAAAGATAGCCAGCATTCCCTTACCACTGACTTGAAAAATTTTGAGCATCTGCTAACGCCTTAACAATTTTGAATTTTAAGACACTCTGTTCAGGCCCTTTAAGTGGTTTTAGCAATTGCTTCCAAGGAAAGAGTTTTCTGAGATGCCGCCGGATATAATGACGCATGGCTGAACTGCTTACCTACTCCTTTGCTAAACATTTCCACTGACACCGTGAGCCACAGGCATGCACAGCACTACACCTGAGCCACCTGCACCTCTGGGCTCTGCTGCTTCTACCTCCCCCCAGCCCCTTGCCTCCTTTCTTATTTTACTCTGCAAACTCTTAATGCTCAGTCAACAAACTCAAACAGGACCTCAAACCCATAATCATAAATCTATTAATTACCCAACTTCTTAGACAGAGGTAGAGGTCTGGGTAAGGTGCTCATTATTCCGATGACAGAGAGAGTGTTTCCGGTTGATCTGGTTTTGTTATTACGATGTATCCTACAACAAATGAGTGCTTTAACCCAAGCCTCAGCTTTCATACTATCAGCCTGATTTTACCAAGGTGAGTCCACATCCTGCAACCTGCAATTTCCCTTGAATATCCTGGAAACTATTTTCTTGCTCACAAAAGCTTTCCTTTACAATGTTATGGTGTAGACCTGCGGTGCCATAGCCACACTCTGTTTTGCTGTGATGTCATTAGGTTGCAGAATGATGCACTGCCCTTTGCAAACGAAAACAAGAAGAATTAGTCTCCAAAGTCTGGTGACTTTTGTTTGATTTTAACCAGGGTTGTTGAGACAAAAATAAAGGAACAATTTAAAACTTATCACACAAGTTTCTAAATAGAGTTTCAACAAAATGTTGTTTATTAGTCATTCTGTTACTAAGCTACTTCATAATTATTGGTCTGTACATAGGAAGCCTGATAATTGCTTTTATATAGAGCTGCTTAATTAAATATTTAATTCAACTAAATAATAGTTTTAAAAATGTCATGATAGGAAATGACGTGAATAGTTGACTTTTCTGGTATTAGGGAAGGTGTGTTGGGAGAGAGGTGTGTGATATCAGCCTCTCAGCAGCAAGTGTACAAGAAGCGGTATTATTTTAGTATAAATCCTATGAAAAAATCTGCACAGAAACAGTCTTCTATCACAGATGCACTTTTAAATTTGCAAATCACACAGTTCTTCAAAAATAGCGAAGCTGGACTATATACATTCTACTTGCCACCCTCATCCAGGGAATCCCCATGTCACCCTGGGTGTGGGAGACACAGGATGCCCTGGGAGGTTCCCTCTTCTCCCAGGGATACCTTCTTTTCTCTGCTTATCAATGCAAATGACTATTTTTAAGCACTAGTGACATCAGATCCAGCTATTTCTAGAGACTCACGAGCAAAGATTGTCAATTTCCCCTCTGGTAATCTAACTGGGCTACTAAATCTAAGATTATCAGTCTTCCTGCCTTAAATAGTCTTAGTCTTAGCCTACAAAGTCTTATGTGTTAGAAGAACAATCTGGTGACAGCATTAATTTAGAGACTGGACATCCAAATGATTGATCTTGTTATTCCATTAATTACTTTAAGTGAAAATACCATATAGTGTAACTCACTCTACATTTGTTCACTGTATTATCCATAGAAATATGCAGTAATTCCTTCTAGCTATCAGAAGCTGTAGCCAGAGTTTCACGGTTCAGTGATGAAGGTGCTCCAAACATATGAATTGGAACCCTTGATTGATTCAGATATGGGCTCCAAGGAAGCATGTTTTCAGGTTGCTATTTTCAGCTTTGACAGGGACTCTGTCAGAGAGCAAGATATGCTTTATTAGCTCGCCATCCAGCTATCAAAATAATGTTCATAAAGATTTTCTTGCAATGACACTGCTTGGAAGATTTCAGCCAATGTGCACAGGGAAAGGCAACACTATATTGGAAAACACTTTGAAGACCGTGTAAGATATATCTTCATGCCATTCACAATTTTTGAAAGATGGTACTTGCCTTTATGCTTGCAAAATTCATCTGCAGTGTTGTGCAGATGTCCCTCATAGATGCCTTGAAGAAGATACTTCTAACTACAGTAGAATAGCACTGGAAAAAAAAACCACAAAGCCCAACATTGCACTATTATTATCAGAAGAGACTTTGGCATAGCAAGAAATAGGAGTAGGATTGATCTTGAGACAGTAGAGACAGAAACAATAGAAATAGATACTTGTGGGATATTTTTTGCATTGTATTTTGCTCTGTGTTGAGCAGTCCTTTCAAATACCAAATTCCGTACTAGATATGGGCATATCATGACAATGAAAACCAGACAATATTTTGTGAATGACTAGATTTTAATCTTTGTAGGAAAAGTCAGAAGAAGACAATATAATTCTTTGGAGACCTAGTCAGCCTCATTTCCTGGCCAAGCTCTTTTATGGGTCATTAGTTTCTCTTTGTCTGAATTCCCTCAAAAATTTCAGTCAAGACATTGTATTTTACATCCAGCCTCACAGTATGCTAATGTGCTGTTAGAGCTCTGCTTCTTTCTGCTGCATAGGTAACTAGGTTGAGGTTGTGGAAAGAATGATTCTTGTCTGCTAAACATAGCATTCTGCAATCCTGGAGATTTTTTAAGTAAAAGGTGCTGTATAAATATAGATTACAAATGAAATTTGAAATCTAATTTCAGTTTCTCAATGAAACTTATTAATCTTTATTATCTTTACTATTTTATTTTTCTTTTTTCCTAGTGTGAATGAATACTTTGAAATACTGTGTAATGACATTTATTGAAAAATCTTTCTACTTCTTTAGGAAAGCAAAATAAACTCAGCAATCTCCAATAGGATTTGAGCTAGTATGTGGGCTTTGTTTAAGGTAAATCTAAGTATTTTAGACCCTGATGCTATGTTGGCATGATAAAGGATAGAGTTTCTGAAGAACCTTAGAGTGGCAAGAAGCATAAAGTCATATTGACTTTATAAGGCAAGAACATCTATCAGGATGAAGTCATACTATGGTGATAGCATAACTTTTTCTAAATATACCCTAGAATTTTAATCAAAAGTGTCACAAACAAGAACACATTCATCTTATGATGATAAAAATAATGATTTTTAAAGCAAAACTTCGGTCTTATAAAGAATAAGGAAATTGCCCTCATGAACTGATGACAGACCGACCATGAATTTTTACATCATAAATTTAAAAAGGTAAAAGAGGAACGTCCAAAGGAATGAGTCTTGTTCTCTGAATACACACCAGCTGTGCTTGAGTCACTCGCTGCAGCATTTATGGAGCCTTAGCACACTGCTGGAGTATGTTACAGGGCTGCTGGGACACACGCTAATAGTAGGGTTGGTGCTAATCTCTTGGTGCCCTCAAGACAGTCACTGTCCGCAGAGGTAGTGCCATGGTACTAGTAGGTGTTTATTATGATTTCTGCCCAATGGTGACCCCAGCACCAGGCAGGAAAGGGCTGAGGAGTGGCCCTGAATCAGTGCATCCTGTGGCTGTCCTGGCAAAGTCCCCTGCCTGAGGCTGCTGATCGGGGGCGGGTGCTGCTGTGGAAGAGACACCTACCACCCCACACATCTCCTCTGCACAGGTTGGGTTTCCTGACAGGTTCTGTACTGGCAGAAGTCAGCGCAAACCACATGTAATTTTGTTTTCCAGTGTTTACAGGCTGCAGGTTGCTTTGGCAACACATTTAAACCCCAGTCTGGTCCTCTGATTTCATCTGGCGGTTCTTCTGATTAGGTGGCCATGATCTTTTCCCCATGCACTCCGTCTCTGTTTCTGTGGGAGTCACCCCAAGGCTCCATCCAAATTGTCACTCACAGGGGCTACGTCATTGCTTCATCTGTTTTATTTTCCGTATATCTTTTTTACTTGATTTTATTGCTATACAGATAGAGTAGCAAGTCCCCAAGCACATTCCTAACCTCCCACAGTGAGTGGACGTTATCCACACCCATGTCCTGCTCGTGTCGGGAAAACAGCACGGTGTGTACAGACAGCATAGCTCCGCTCTAACCATGTGTCCCTGCAAATGCAGGTCTTCATGTTCAGGAGAAGCCTGATGCTACTCCAGCCTTCTTGGCCACTCGGTGCCACAATGCAAGTTAATACCAGTGTGTGGTCATGTGGCAAGGGATAGATGCTAATCGGGCACATCTGGAATATATTCCAGAATGAGTTTTGCAGTAGGTCCCACTGGTTGCTCTGCTTCCCTCCAGCCACACCATGTTACTCAGACAGAGCATGGGAAGAGCAGCAGCAAAGCCTGCGAGGAGCAGATGAGAGGAACTCATCCCTTGCCTTTTAGAGAAGGATCATGTCATTGCCGTTTAGGTTTGAGTCTCATTGTGAGAGGAAGTATTAAAAGATTAGTGAGTCATTCTCAGTTGTACCTTCTAACATCAGGGTGGCTCTCCTTGCAGCTCAGGGTCACTGTTTGCATGTGTATGCAGAAGAGAAGCGGATTGTCTGGTGCAACTGCCCTGCTGGGAGAAGGGTTAGCTAATGACTTGTTTCAAATGAATTAACACACTGAGGGAATCCTGCATCCCATCAGCTTCCTAAAATAGTCCTGCTTGCTTGCTGTGACAGTAAACCCCAGATTAGCATGGTATTCTCTCTTCTAACTTTCCATCTATTTCCTCCTTTCACAACAAGAAAAATAAGGCCTCCATCTCTTAAAATAGCCTTTTAAGCATGTCTATCTAGAAACCCATGTTTCATCAGAGATCATGTGACATGCAAAATAAAGCCCAAATCCAAAAGCCAATGCAAGCTGACAGGAGCCTTGCCTGAGAAATAGCAACGTAAGAGTTTCAGGAATTGTCCAAAAATTAGACATGATACAGTTGTTTTGCAGCATTAGAAGCTGAGATGGAGTAACATCAAAATCTCTGTTCTGTTTTATGCTACATTTGTGAATGTTGTCTGCTGTCAGATAGCTTAAGCTGAATTCTCAATCGTCTGCATTGAAAACGAGGACTACAAATATATTTTTGTTTTTATTTTTTTGTATTTGAATTTTACACACTATTTGCATTGCCAAGCACTGTGGCTGGACTCAAATGCAGCTACAATGCAGGAGATTAAATAGCTTGTGTGCTTTAAATATACTGTGGATTGGCAGTTCATGGCTGAGAGTCTCTCTTAACGTCTGATGTCAGAACCCATCTGATGTGGTAAAAGTGCTACCTTTGGTAAGAATCTGATTTGAATGGTCTCCTTGCATCCCTAATTAATTAACTGAATACCGAAGTCTTACTCTCCAGTGTGCATGTCTGTGGTGTGTATATAAATTAAATTACATCATGATACTGGCACCATGGGATGCTCTTAGCAATCCATGAGGGAAGAGAGGATTGCACAGCTTATTTTTCCTCATTATTCCTGCACAGCCTGTGAACAAGTAGCATCTACCTAACTGCTTCTCTTATTAAGTTGCAGAGGAGCATCCTTGGGGGTCTCACCAATGAGCCTGTTGGGTCTGGCTGGTGCCTTTCAGCTCATGGAGCACCCTGCACGCCAGTGTAAAACCTCTGGCCATGGCTATGAGGGAGTAGTCTTCATAGAGGGCACCAAGCCCACACTGCTGAATCAGCTTGACAGGGGCACAGGCCTGGGAGTGGAAGAGGAAAGCCCTTCAAGGTGGGCTTCCATGAAGGAGACTGAGTATCTCAGAGGATTCTACCCAGTAAAGGCTGAAAGTGGAGTTAATGTGATATAACACTTTTATTTAAAGGAAAAAATCACCCTTGACCCTCCAACAATCTGTCTCAAAAGAGTAAATCAAAGTGCCCATTAATGTCTTTAAGCAATGTGTTATTACCCATCAGCCCATTTTCTTTCAGCTGTATGATATGAAAATAAAGATTTATTTGGAGTCTGAATACAAGAATGCTTTGGAAATCCTACCAGCCTCCATCCAATTTTTTTTTTTCACTTATGACTGGAAAAAAATCTCCCTCTTCCTTTCTCTCTCCCACTGACATTTTACACTTTTCTACCTTCAAGTTATATTCACTGCTTTATCACAAGAAAACACTGGTTCTGTTCTCTGATTGCACTGCAGAGCAGTAAAAAGCGTACAGATTGCCATCACAGTTTGAAGATCCGAGCAGTTCAACAGTTAAAAAAACTCTGAAATCACTGTGGGGATTGGGTATTCAAACATAGTCAAGTGTATGTAGGTCTTGCAGTCAGTGATCGATTCTGAACTTTGACTCACCTTGCCAACACAGAGCAGAGAGTGTGGCTCATTGTGCAGGAACTAATTTATAGTCATCATTAGGAGGGAAATGCACTGAAACAAAAGCCTTGATCCTCAGGTGGATTTTGAGACCACAGTCCTTGCTTGTCAGCACAGCACTTCACCTGACACAGCTGGAAGGTGCTTTCATCGTTGACTTGCAGTGGGGAAAGCCCCTCTCCTGTCCTATGGTTCCTCTATGGAGGGTGTTGGATGCCAAATACATGACAAGAAGGCAAGGGTGTCAGACTTTCCTGGAGCAGAAAGCCAAAGATTCATCCACTCTGGTATGCAGGGACTAGGAATCAGGTCTAAAGTGCTTGGTTGGCAAACTCAGGACTTGTAGGATTTCATAGAATCACAGAATCATAGAATGCCTAAGGTTGAAAGGGACTCTAGAGGTCATCTAGTCCAACCCCCCTGCACACGCAGGGCCACCTAGAGCACGTGGCACAGGACTGCATCCAAGCGGGTCTTGACGATCTCCAGAGAAGGAGACTCCACAACCTCTCTGGGCAGCCTGTTCCAGGGCTCTGTCACCCTCACTGTCAAGAAGTTCTTCCTTAAGTTCCCGTGGAACTTTTGATGCTTCAGTTTGTGGCCATTTCCTCTGGTTCTGTCAGTGACCACCAGTGAAAAGAGGCCAGCCCCAGCCTCCTCACTGCCTCCCTTGAGGTACTTGTACACACTGATCAGGTCCCCTCTCAGCCTTCTCTTCTCCAAGCTGAACAGGCCCAGCTCCCTCAGCCTCTCCTCATAGGGCAGATGTTCCAGGCCCCTGATCATCCTCGTGGCCCTGCGCTGGACTCTCTCCAGCAGCTCCACATCCCTCTTGTACTGGGGGGCCCAGAACTGGACACAGTGCTCCAGATGTGGCCTCACCAGGGCTGAGTAGAGGGGATAAGATCACCTCCCTTGACCTGCTGGAGGTGCTCCTCTTAATGCATCCCAGGATGCCAGGATTTGTTTTCTTTTCCAGAAATTAAACCCCTGATATTTCAGGAACCTTAATGCTATGAAATTTAAAGTGCTTCTGCATACCTTTGAAGTCAAGTCACCCACAAGCAGAGAATGCATCCTCAAAGCTGGAAGTAGGAAATATTTGGGAGCCTCGATCCATTTGTAGCTCTTGCTCTTGGTGACATTTCATGCTGTTCTGCTGTTTCCACACACCGGTAAGAATTATTAAGGGACATGTAAAATTCTTATTTGAATTTCCTATGTTCAATGTCCTATTATCCCTGAAAAATCAGGGGAAGTCAGAGAAAGGTTCATTTGAATCCTTTAGGTATGATAGAGGGAGTTAACCTTTGTGTAATACTTAAAATTTGTGGCATATAAAGTGACACTGCAATTCATTGACAAGTTGATAAGTATTTTATTTTATAGTTTTTTTTTTTATTTTATTTTAATATTGTTACTGTAGCAAGCTGGGAATTCAGCATTTTATTCTCTGGCAAGTAGCTAAGAGTGAGCTCTGTGATTCAGCAAGTCAGCAGCACTGTAAGAAGGACTTCAGGGTCAAAGCAATCAGCTGCTGTAGATATGAAAGCATTACACTAAAATAGCATTGCAGCATCCAGCAGGCACAAAAAAAATTCAATTTTTCTTTGGAGAGCACAGAAATAATGATGATATATTTTTACAATAGAAAAGCAGACTGCAATTTTGTGATGATGTCAGATCTTTTAGATTCTCACTGATGTCATTCTCATAGGCGATCTAGGCTGAACAAGAAGAACCAGCACTACGATTCTTGTCAGTGATGAGGGATAAAGGTTTATTTTCTTCAGCTTTATCTCAAAAAGTGCCAATAAAGACAGTATTTTTAGTCAAATGTCACTTCATCACAAAGAATGCACTGACATGAAAAACTAAAAAAAAATACCCACATGGGAACTTGGTTTCTTGTAGAATATGCATTTTTTTTTTTGCTCTTACTTACAATACAACAAAAGAAACTCTTGCTCAGAAGCAGTTTGTTATTCGGTCCTACAGTCAGAAAACACAGAGGCAGAGAAAACTTGACAGCATGACTTTTTTTTTTCCCAAACTGAAATATTTTCAACATAGAAAATACTTCTCTACCAGATCAGTTTAACTTTGAGTGAAGGCTCAGGTCGACTCCTCACACATTTGAACAATGTGCCGCAGGGTGATGAGCGCTCAGCACCCTGAGGAAGGGACAGAAGTGGTTCCCAATGCGCGATGGTGCTGAGGGTGCAGAAGCTGCTAGAATTAACTTCTCTCAGTGACTTTGGCTTTGAAGATGGAAAGGCAGTGACTGGGAAGAGGTCTGCAGCCAGTCCCAGGTCTGGGCTGTCAAAGCTAAGCCTCACAGGATGTAGCACCTCCCATATGTATTTGTTTGCAGGTGAAATAAAACACAGTTAATAGGTAGGAAATATAATGCTCTAGTGCACATTATCACCTCCTTTCTGAGTTTACAGCATCACCACCATGATTTGTCACCCCCTTACTATATACAGCCAGGTGCATGATCTTTTTCCAATCTATTTCATCTGAAGAATACCTCCATAAAGTTTAGGAAAAAAAGATGTTCAGCTGTAGAGAGAATGAAAAAAAAAGACATTTGAATCCCAAGCTAGTATTTTAAAGTAATTACTATTAACCCAGAAAATTCAGTCCAGATGGAGATATAGTAAGAACTGGAAATGAAAATGGAAATAATGAAGAAAAATAAAGTTGTTCTGTGTTAAAACTTCTAAAGCAAATTTATGTAAGCATAGTAAACATACTTCATCTTTTCCATCAGAAATTGATCATTGAGGAAATTCTCAATCATAGAATGTGAAACCTCTAAACTATGAATCTACTTGAAAATAATAGTCGAAATTTGAAGGCAAAAGTTCTAATGTCGAAACTTTCACACATACCTCTGATTTTTTTTCTCCTATTCACAACTTTATGATAATTTTTGCAGGTTGTAACAGGAAAGTCCTGATCTCTTTCAGGAACAAATCAAAAGTCAATTCTTGTACACTTGTTAGCTCAAGCATTAACTGTGATAGCAGTGTAGTAGGTAAACCAGTGTCTGTGTGACTGCCTAGTGGTGCAGTAAAATAATGTATGCATCAGTTTTTATTCTCAGCTCATGTGAGCATTATTTTCTGATATTGCATATTTGCTTATTCAGACAAAACATCCACTAGTATAAAATGGATTAGTAGAGTGATATTTCAAAACTATATTAATGTACTCTACACTTTTCACCCAGAAGATTTCTTCATCTAATAGTTCAATAGTTCATCCTGGCTTGTATCAGGAACAGTGTAGCCAGCAGGACCAGGGAAGTGGTTGTCACCCTGTACTCAGTGCTCGTGAGGCTGCACCTCAAATACTGTGTTCTGTTTTGGGTCCCTCACTACAAGAAGGACATTGAGGTGCTAGAGAGTGTCCAGAAAAGGGCAAAGAAGCTGGTGGAAGGACTGGAGCACACACCTTACAAGGAACAGCTGAGGAAGCTGGGGTTAGTTAGTCTGGTGAAGAGGAGGCTCAGAGAAGGCCTTATTGCTCCCTGCAGCTACCTGAAAGGAGATTGTAGTCAGGCAGGAGTCCATCCCTTCTCCAGAATAACTACTGATAGGGCAAGAGGAAAAGGCCTCAAGTTGTGCCAGGGGAGGTTCAGGTTAGACAATAGGAAGAATTTCTACACAGAAAGAGTAGTGATGCATTGGAATAGGCTGTGGTAGAGTCACCGTTCCTGGTAGTGTTCAGGAAACTTGTAGATGAGGCACTTAGGGACATGTTTTAGTAGACATGGTGTTGAAGGTCTTATGGTTGGACTTGGTGATCTTGAAAGTCTTTTCCAACCATAATGATTCTATGATTCTATAGTTTAGCACCCATTCTCTCAATGATCAGTTACAATCAAACATATTTTTGAAACAAAGTAGCCTTTGAGGGTGCACAGATGTCACCTAGGATCAAATAGACTTGGGGAAAACATCTCATGTTTAATCCTGTCTTTTCATTATTTCCAGTGATGAAAAATACATATGACAAGACAGCCTGTTTAGATGGAAAATATAATAAATAGCATAATAACTAACAGGAATATGAAGGTCATGGGCAGTTGTGTAGTTTAGGAAAGTTGCAGATGCACAGTTGAGCCCTCTGTACTGGATGGCAGCCACCTCTGGCAGGGGAACAGTGTTGGGAAGGTAAGAACAAGTAGGCTGGAAGAAGTAATGCTTTCTGGCAATGCAGAATCTAGAAGCGATATGTGAAAAGGCTGAGGCAGCAGAAGAAAAGCAGAGCAAAGGGCAGTTGCATTAAGCATGTTTGAGGAACTCTGGCCAGGTTTCACTGTGGTCTTTACTACGCATACAGGGGAAATCATGCACAAGGGGGTTCTGAACAAAATATACTCTCTTCCACAGCTGATGTTTGCATTGCTTATTATATTTCTAGATCTTTCTCAGCTCCTTACAAATGTACAATCTCCTATTTACATCTAGCTATACCTCGGGTCATAGATACCTGCAAGCAGGAATTTCTGATAGTCTTTTCAGCTCAAAGGAACAATCAGATTTTCTGTGGTAATGAGCTGTACAGTCTGATAGCAGCTTTTGGGCAGGAATGTTTCCTTATACTGTTTTTGAAATCAGATAGTATTCATACACGAAGTCCAGATGTTCTTATCATTAGTGGTCTTACAGACATCACCCTCAGAGCACACTAGGTCAGGCCTGCTTGAGGGGCTGTTTGCTTTTTCCTCCATATCTGAAGTCTTTTCCAGCTCAAGATTTTAAAGGCTTTCATGTAGAAATATCAAATATCTCCTAAGGAAAAATCCTTTCTGTTTCCAATTTGATTGGAAAGCAGCAGCCTCTCTCTGAGGACGGCAGATGACATGCAGAGACCTGGCTGGCTCCAGATCTGGGTTTTGGTGAAGCAATGAGCAACGTTAGAGAGCAAGCTGACCAACCATGGCCGATGGCCACTCTCAAACACTTCAGAGGAGCCTGGCAGTTGACTGAACACGATTGTATGATTATAATAGAAGCAATGCACGCAAAGGAATAGTTTGAAATGGTTCATTTCAAGAATGGCTTGAGTGTCACTTGCAAATTAGTTGGCCGGTAGCATGGAGTCTGGAGCTTATGAGTTGTTGGTGAAAAATCTCTTTCAGAGCCTATGTCCTGTTGTGTTTCCTTATCTGTAATTTCCAAATGGCCTAATGGTGCAGTTCCACGTAGGTGTAATTTGACCTCAGGATGACAAACTAAGATTAATAAACACACTGAGGTCCATAGAAGCAGGCAAGGACAAAAGCTGCCTGCAAAGCACAGAATACAAAGAGCTTGCCAGTTCTCTAAAGTTTCTTATATTTGGTAACTTTTGATATAGAATTTACACAAATATGGATTTTGAACTGCTAGGAAAATATTTCATTGTGATCCTCAGTAAAATAAGAAATAGAAAAAGTCTTAGTCTTCTCCCAGGATGTTTTTTGACTATTCTGAAGTATGCACTTGCCTCCTGTATAATATATGCAGAATGATAATCCTTAGAAAATATCTTTTTTAAAAAATTTAATTTTAGTACATAAAGAGGCTATTTTGAACTATGTAGTAATATAAAAGGATCCAAAAAGAATAATCTGTTGGACAGATTTTTGGTTCTGTCATTTGAAAATAGCCAAATGGATTTTTATTTTTTTAATATACTACTGATCTAAGAATATATGCTATATTCTACTCTCAGCAGCAGGCGTTAAGGCCAAGATATAAATTCTCTGGAGGACCTGCCTACCAAGAACAGCTGTGATTAGTTCTATTCCAGATTTCTCTCCATCTCAATTTGTATCTGCAGCACCTGTTTGTGTTGATATTACATTTCCAATTGCAGATAAATAAATAAATAAATAAATAGTAGTTTAGAAGAAATGATTAACTCATGTAGAAGCAATGTAGTATATTTTCAGCCAGAAATTCTTTCACAGAGTTGATTACTGACAGCTTCTATTTTGTTTAACAAAAAAAGATTCCACTACTTTAATGATCAGAGTAACGTAGATGTGGAAGTGTTTGGCTAAAACAAGAAGCTGTAGTGTTTGAGGGACCCACAGCAGGAAGAGATAAGAGATTGTTTGAATTGACAGGCTTCAAGAAAATACGGAATACGGATACAGAAATTCAAGGTGTGCACATATCTGAAAGTAATGTAAGAGAATGTAAGATGATCCTACAGTCTTGCCACACTTGGACATTGTGTCTTCCAAAATCACTTCAGTTAGAACAAAATATTTCTGTCAGAGGATTACATAAAAATCTTGGCTCCAAATCAATGAAAGGATGAATACTCTTCTAACTGAGATCTGGGGATGTTTTAGAGAAGGGTTTTTAGAGAGGAGTTTTCTCTTTTATGTAGGCCTTTAGTGATTTATTTTCTAATAATACTAGTCCCTACCCTTCTGCTGATTAAAAACAAAAGCTCTAACATCCCACTACATGAGTAATTTCTTGTTTGAGCAGTTTTTTAGGGTGACCCACTGGTTAAATGTCTCCACTGGGCTGAGTGTGAATGCTTCTTCTTCTCCTGCAAATATTTAATCCCTCCTGATAGAGATGCTCCACTCTGTTCTGGGGAAGCAAGAGATAGGGCACATAAAATCCTGTGGATAAAAAGTTCACCCAGAAGCAGAGAGTGTGAGAGTCCAGTAGCTGCATTAATGGTTATTACACTGCTATGTACAAAATATGTGTAGGAACGCAGATCTTCCTCTCATGTATTTGTCTTATTTGTTAGACATGAAATTGATACCAGTACAAAGTTACCTCTAATTTGGAATACAGAAATGTTTCATGGTAGCAGTTGTGCAGGCCTTTGACATGAAGTTTAGCTCCTTCCTACCAACATACCTTTAACAAATACACTTCATTTCCTGCCTCCATAAGTTGGTGTTAGCAGGGAGGAGGAATACTTATGCTCAGGGGAGCGGTCAGCATGCTGCACTTTCAGATACCCATTGAATGTCATGGGCTGGGGCATGAGATAACATCTGCCCAAAAGCATAGGTTATCTTTGAGAATGTAAAATGAACATTATCCACAATTCACTAGACTCTTTATGGGAAATTTACTATCTACACATACATTATTAAAGTCCTTGATGCACCTGAGGGCTCATCTCTAGGTTACAGCAGTAATATGAAATCCCATAAAGTTATTATTACACATTTTTCTCTTGCAAAGATGATATTTTATTGCTGTAATCACTTCATTCTAGGAGACTCCACAAGTAGAACTCATCTCCTTTGCTTGTGATTTATAGAGTCAACACTGCACGCTTATCACGAGCTTTCCTGTGACCTGCTCAAGCACAATTAATGGAAGCCACAATAAGGAAGGTTGACTTCCCCCTTTCTTCTAAAGAGGAACACTGCAAATAGCGTGCATTTGGAAATTTACACAAAGTAAAATACCAGTGTGTCCCTGCTCTGTTAGGGAAGGAAGCAGAAAGGGGGAAAATCAATTAAAATAAGAGGGAAATAGATAAGAAAGTGAATATATAAAATAAAAGCAGTTTTAGGGAACTGGACCACAAGGGAAAAGTGGAGAGAGAATTATAATGAAATAATAATGCATTTTCAACTTAGGAAACCCATTCTGGCAAGGATTTTTTATTTTTTATTCTTTTTATCTAGAGAAACATTTTGTCTTTGCCTTTAAAATCTGCTTGCCCAATCACCTAATGGGTTAATATATTAGTGGAAGAAAAGAGCTCAGACTTCATTACTGTGCTGGAAAAGATATTAGTCAAGCACCAGGAACAAATGCAAAGCCCTCTGCACGGTTCTCTTCACAGGGCTCGGGTCTAAATTTGCACATGCTGAGAGTTTCTTTGGCCTAAGGCCCTCCTGATGATTAGATCTGGAAATAGGCCCATGTTCTTTAAGGACAAAGAATACAGAAGGGAATTCAATAAAAATTCCATTGAGTGTGGTATTCTCCTTCATTTCCTCTTCCCCTCTGCTCTAGTGCAACATCCATCCTCCTGGCTACTGACAGCAACAAAATACGTCTGAGAAGAGCAAATTTTAGGTATAATACCTGTTGATAATAAAGCTCGCTGAGCTGAAGGAGGAAGGATGACATAAAGCCGCTCACTGATTTTAAAGACTTGTCTTTGTTGCTTCAACCCCATGCACTGAAAGGTTTTGTATTGTTTTAATTCCACAAAATTAAAATGCTACCAAGTTCACATAGGATACATGATGAATGAAACATTTTGTGTGGTATGGGTGTCATTCTCTACTACTGTGACTTTTTAAATGTATTATAATTATTTACAATATTAAGCATGTTTGTAAATGCTGTTAAACCCATCCTAGAGTGAGAGTCCTTCTACGACAGTAAGCTTACTGCTTGTGGAAAGGCAAAGACTTTCCTTTATAATCTTAGCATCCTTGCTTTTCCCCTGGTTATCAGAAATAACTATTTAAGGAGAATTTTCTGATGTGCTTTGACCTGTTTTTGTAGCAGGTCTCAGGAGCACAGAATGCACAGTCTTGCTTTTCCCCTTGGAAATATATATATATGTTCACACCTTCAGCTTGAAGTTTAAATATTTTGGCTGTTCTACTAAAGCACAAACTTGGGTTTCCTGCTGGGATTTTACAGCCAGAAAAGGATATGTCCCTTTTGCCTTTTTACTTGTTAAATATTGTGTGTTCAAGGTGCACTATCTTTTGTTTAGGTTTTAGTTTTGTGCTGTTTTGAAATTGTTCAAGGACTAGATAGGGGAGGCAAAATGTTAGACTTTAAAAAATAAATGGAACAAGAACCTGCAGAAATAAAATGAAAATAAAAAATAAAATTAAACAAAAGAATGACTTGGGATTTTGCAGAAAGTCTATGATTGTATTTCCTAAGGGTGCAGAATTTCAGTTATTAAAGCAAAGAGATGAAGACTAAGTAGGTAATAAATGTATATTCTAGCAAAACAGACACCATTTTGCAGCTGAGGGTATGATACTGTTGGTAGGCATTAGTCTGCATGTTCTCATTTATGTATGTGTGTGCATGTGAATTTTTGTTTCCACAGAGTGGTTTATTTAGATGTCCTATGCAAGAGATATGCCTTTGTTTCTGTGTGTAGTGTCTAGTTTTTAATTTTGAATTGGTTTTCATGCTACCTCTAAACTCTAAACTTAATATAAAACTGCAAACTTGCATGAGAAAGTCCATACTTTAGGCAATCATATGCTACAATTTGTGCTAAGAAATGATTCCAATGATTTTAGCTTCTACCACTTTTCATGAAATGAGCTGCCTAGCTTTATATGAATGCATAGAGAGAGAGAGTTGTAAAGCTAACTTCTTGTATGGCAAGGGTCTGTTATGCAGGTAAATAATGCACATTCAGCTATGAAGTATATACCTTGATTACCCTGTAGCAGTTAAATATATCCATGTTTCAACATCAACACTTACACAAATATTTATCTATGCAGAGATGTGTATATGATGCAAATATGGCAAAAAAGGTGAAAAATAACTGATGCATAAACAAGTACTGCTTATGCATTGCAATGCATGTATTTCAGGAACACACTTGTGTATACATGTCATGCATAATTATCAAGTTTCTTAAAAACAACTAGTTAGTCTACTTTTTGCAGTAGGAAAAGCTACTGGTTATGTCTGAGTAAAATAAATGCATATAACATTTCAGTATAAAAATGGACAGGTTAATATACTACTGATATAGAACTTAAAGTATGACTATGTAAGTGAAAACCTTTGTACTTTTCCACTGAGAGATAAATTCTTCTCAGGACCATGAGTTATATCTCTTTTCCAAGAACATCGCCTCCTGCATATTCCATGATTATAGTTAAGCATCCAAACACAAAATAAAAGAGAGAGAGAGAGAGGAAGAGAATTCAGGAAGCAAAGACATTTACTAGGGAATAAATTAGTTACTGACTAAACATTTTCAGCATTTTGATAAGACATTTCTTGCGTGCCAAGAGACATTACTGAGTAGGTGTCAAAAGTCCAAGCAGATTCAATCTAAAGATAACCTCAAAGAACATTCTCTGCCAGCATTTTGTTGATTTTCACATTTCAATATATTTCACAACCTGAGATGAATTTTCATGGCCTACTGCTGGTAGCATATCCTACTGATAGGACCTCCTGTGACCCGACTTGAATTTTCACCCACTCAGGAACAATATCACCATTAGCCAGGCTGCAGGGGGCCAGGGTGCAAATTTCTTGCTGCTCAGAGGCTGAAGAATGTGGAAAATATATCTGGAAGATGAAAAAATAAAACACAATTCTAGGAAAGTTAGAACATCAGAATTAGATAAGAGATAAATAGCTAAGGCAGGGTGAAATCTGACTGCTGGACAGTGCTGTGATGCATTTTTTTTCATAGCATGTAACAGAGAATAAAGGATCTCATTCTCTGTGATATTGCAATTCTTTATTTTGCTTCTAGGATGTAAAGGACGGTGCAGGTCCATGGAAAAGCAGTGTCATATTATTTCTTTTTAAAATGCCCTTACTCTGTATTCTAAGAAATATTCCAGTGAAAACGGCTTCAGAAGTTGTTGTGTCTCCCAGTGCTCCCACATCTGAAGGTAAGTAAATGAGCAAGTTGTCTGTCTCAGCCCAGCCAGATATCATTTCCAGGCACAGCCTGAGCAGAAGCAGTAGGGTCTGTCACTCACCGGTCATGAACACCAGTCAGTGCCAGATGTGCCACCATCTGTTTGTACAGGAGCCATCAGAGCTCTGCCAAGGCCTCCCAGATGCCCTGCAGCACAAATTGCTGTGTTGTGCTCAGTTACATGCCATGGAGAGCTTTCTGGGCACAGTACTTCTCGGGTTCACCCTCAGGGTGTCTTTGACTTTCTCTTGGGGGCGTCTATCTTTAGGACTTCGCCAGTCATAAAGGACCAGCACTGACCAAAGCCCAGTTGTCAGATGCCTTTCAAGAACAGCCACATTATGTATTGATGGTCTCAGCACTGCAAGCCTAGTCAGTGTTCACCCGTTAGTTTTGCCAGCCATGCCCTGAAGTAATTAGAAGTGGAGAGTGAGAGGGCTGATAGGACACAAAGCAGTTTTCTGTCTCTCCTCATGATGTGCACTCTGCTGTAATGCAAGCATGCCCAGATTTCCATACCTGGAAATATCATGTAAACAAGCATGGGATGGAAATAATACATAGAAACTGTTTAAAGCACTAGCAGGGGAGCACCAAAGGGGCACAAGAGTATAAATGTTGACTCAGAATAGCCTTTTTGTAGTTGAATTTTATGCATAAGTCATTTACAAATAACTGGCTAAAAGAACACTCAGAGTCTAATGAAAGTATCTTGAACTATGGACTTTTTAACATGTGCTTTAACAGCACATTGTACAAAGACAATGAGACCAATAAAATGCAATTCCTTAGTCTTTTCATCTTGATGTGGACTTGATATTAAAGTATGGACACCCATTAGAAGGAACAACAATCTTTGTTGGATGTCTATCAAAATATCATTTTGTCCAAATAGGACAGAATATCAGCTTCCAGCAGAGTAAACTAAGTGCGAACCTTGTCTCTGGGTCTACTACATGGCTATTTTAAGTTAGACTTACCCAAGGAGGCACACCAAACTTACACATGAAAGTACATGAACAGTACTTTTTAGAGTACAAGGTGAAAATGAAGCTATGAGAGAGCTAGGTGAACAAATACAACATGATCCAGCATGTTGTTTTCTAGGACCAAGACTTCAAAAGGCAAAAAAACAGGGAAAAGAATGCCCCTCCCCCCAGATACTTTGTTTTGGATCAGACTATAGAGACCGCATAAGAAATAATCCACCAGAGAGCTGATCCATGCACAGACTACAGGAAATCCTTTTGCATAACTGCTAGCAAAAAGAGCTCCTTTATTGTATAGGATTAAATCTGACGCTACTGTTGCATTCTGTCTTAAGTTCAGTGAGAGCATCTCTTCTGCTAGATTTGTATAGTGTCCATAATAACAGAGTCCTCAACCTTAAATGCGGTCTTTGGACATTACCAGGATAATATGTAAAAGAACAGTTTAATATTACTCCTTCGAGACCTGGAATTAGGCTCCTGTTTAGCTGCAATCATTACATTGACAACATAGTTTGAGGTTATGAATGCTGGTCTTGTGGTTAATGGGGCTCTAGAGATTTGGGTTCAGTTCTTGGTTCAAGCATGTTTCAGCTGTTCCATTAATCACTATATGTACCAGTCCCTAATCTTCAAAAGTCAGATGATAGCATATTTCTTCCCCATCCTATGTCTGTTTTGTCTAGAATTCAAGCTTTCAAGGGCAGTGACAGTTTCTTTGGATTTGTATAGCACCTAGTGCAATGAGGTTCTAATCTTGACAAGCTTCTTTCCAATGTTCTCCATTTCAACAGTTTTCAGGATATTTTAGAGAGTGCAAGATTATCTACAGTGATGCCTGGAATTTTCCAAGACCAATGCAAGAAGGAGGATAGTAACTGCTAACCAGGGCACTTCTTACATCCTTGGCAGATAGATTTGCTATAGGGAACAACAGGACTTTCATCTACGGTGTTCTTACCTAAATCAGGTGAAGTGAGTGTTCCTCTCAGAAGACAAATACCTCATCTTATTAAACATGTTTACAAGCCACTTGTATGTTCCTGCTTCTTTGTTTGGAAAGAAACTGTTTTATTAACCTGAATTTGATTTACATTATCTTGTCACAGGAAGTAAAACACAATAAGATTTAAAGAAAAATGCTGGACTGATTAAAGGTCTGTCACAAACTTTTAACCTGTTAGGTGAAGTCTGGTCCTAAGATACCTGCTGTCTACAGGCAAGACTTTCTAGATAACATTATGTCTGCAGAAATGATTTTCCTGATTGCTTATCAGCTGGTTTTCAAAGTGACCTTAGTACTACTGAAAGATGCCTATTCAACATCTGAGAGGACTGAAGTCCCCACTGCACTGTGGGGACAGGTACACAGGTGCACACAGGTACACGCACATGCAGTTCCAGCTCCAATGCACTCGCAACGTGGCTCAGTCCAAAGGGAACTTTCCCAGCTGAAGGCAATTCATTTCAATTGTAGATGACATTTATATGTGCCTAATTGTTCCATTATCAGAATGGTTCATAATCTAGAAATGTGTCAGAGTGGAAAAAATTCCCCGTCATGCATGCAGAGTGCAGGAGAATGCATTCCACCCTTGAGAACCACAGGACACCGGTCCTTTCCTCAGCCATGGCCATAGTGGCGGATAGCAGGGGTGGACATGTGGAAATGTGTATTTTGCTGGGGAAGATGTTCAGCAGTTGTTGAACAAATGCACGGCAGGTATTTGTCACTGTTCCTGTCTTTCCTACCCAGCTGCAGAGCTATATTCAGGCTGACATTTGGATCACCGTATGCTGGATATCTGTCTGACTTCTCTGCTGCACCTGCCAAGTAATGCACATTAGTTTGGTCATTGCTGTTTTTTCAGTTTGTGATTGCATTTTCTCCAAATAGGGCCTATGATCTCATTTCATAAAACCCATTAGGTTTTTAGGCATGACATTGTAGTTTACTGGCAAACTCATAGACAGAAGCTCTATCCTTCAGTCCATTTCATTCTCGATACACTTTCTGCTTCCCATGGAAACTTCTACTCGCTTCCTTTTCCATTTAGTTGGACAACAGGACCAGTATTGCTTACCACATGGAGAGTAGAAACCCTGCTTCTAGAGAGAGAGATTGACAGTTCTGAAATTTCTTTTACATGTCCTGTCATTCCCCTCTCCTGAGCAGCATTGATAGAATATCAGTTGAATGCCCCTTCACAGGATGCCTTTGCCCCTCTCACAGACGTTCTCAGCCCTTGCACTGGGGCACCCTATGTAGCTTGTGAGGAGCCAAGGTGAGCTACTCTGCACGGGGCTGCAGGGATTCGCAGCATTTGCCCTGCACTATTCCTGGGATAAGGCGGCCAGAAATAGCAAGCAAAGCTGCCAAGTGCTGCGCAAGATTCGTGCATGCCAATAAGGGAAAAGGATGACAACAGGCTCTTCCAGTCAGACGCTGGTCTGAGAGATGTCCTGGCAGCAAAGCTGCATTTTTGACGTTTTACACAACCGAGTACAACGGGCAGCAAAAAGTAAAGGAGTCTGCATAGGAGTGAACTTCAAATGGCTCTGAGGGACTGAGGCCAAGAGCACTGGTAAACCGACTGGCAATGGTCTTGCTCTAGACAAGGGTAACACACTCTTTTTTCGCAAATGCAGCTGATTGCTGTAATCCAGAGGGGCTCTGGCAGGACTGAGTGAGGCTCCCTCGGCCATGAGGCAGACGGCCGTGACAAGCTCCAGCTCCAGGCCAGCTCCCTGCCGCCAGCTCACAGCAGGGATGACGGACAGTAACGTGCACTCACCCCGGGACTAGAGTTCATAGCACTAATGACAGTGCATTTGTGCTTATATGACAGGTCACGCACTGCAGTAACTTGAGACACAGGCCCATTTTGTTTTACCCTGCCTACTTTATGCCACCTTTTGCAATCTTGCTCTGGGGACACTGGCAGAGGGTTAGGGCAAACAACTGAGGAGTCAGGAATGTCTTAAAGGACCCTAGTGATGTCGCTCATAAGTAGGAATGTTCAATCCAACTTAAGGTACATGTGCAGAAGAAAGGAGTGAAACAAACAGAAGATTCCAGTTGGCCATAGGCCTCAGACTGCACAGGTTTATCCTTCAGCTTCTCCTTTTAATGGTATTCTGTGAGAATCCAACTGCTATGCTGTGAATTTCTCTCAAGAAATATTGCCAGACATCATATTCACATTCACAGCCTCATTCCCTGCCAGCTCTTACATCACCTGTTGCTGGCAGATTTCATCAATGAGGATGGTTTTCTGGCAATTATGTCAGCCAACCTTCTTCTTTATATAGCTCTGTTGTTTTGCATTTCATAGCGCTTGCAGCTGTTGAGAGCTTCTTGAGAGCTTTCAATTGATGTACTTGCCCATAGCCTACAGTTTTAGTACGCTTTGACTATGTTGAAGGTTTTTTGGGGGGCTGATGAGGCATAACCTGACGGGTGCAAATCTCTCTCCCACACACACAGAGGATTTTTTGTTGCTGTTGTTGTTTTTCTTTTTGTTTTGGTTTTCAAGAACTGGCCAGTTGAACAAATCAAGGAAAAGCTGAAGAGTTTCTTCAGGGAATGACAGCCCCAGGATCCCTCTAAAATATTCAGGAATTCAGGAGGTAAACCCTGCAAATCTATCAGTCAACTTTCAAAACCCCTGGATGTTGGAGATGCAAGAGAGGTGGGTGGAAGCTGTTATCACAGGCTGGCAAGGCTATGTGTTTCCTTCAATTCAGCCCCTACTACCCACAGAGAGGCAATGTACCTAACAACAGCTGCATGTTCTTTGCTTCCTTTTTAAGTCCTGCTCTGGCCAAAAACCCCTTTATAACCTATAACCTTTATAGCCAAAAAAGCCTTTATATCCTATAAAAGCCTTTAAAACCAGATTTTAATAACTTTGGGTACCTCTGCTCATTAATGATAAATAACTAAGATGTATTAAAATTTTTGTCCTCAGCTCAGCTGCTTCTCCTATAAAACCTCATGGAATAAAATTTCCCAGGACTCTGCAAAACTATGAGGCAGCTGCTAAAGGGAATTTACATAAGTGATGCCTAAGTCTGGCAGCTGTAGTCTATTTTCTTTTCCTGATATCCACAGTTTTCAATGGCAAAAAGTCTTACTAGTCCAGCTTGGAGGAGGACAGTCAGTTGTCTCTGCATTTCGGTGCTCTTTTTCGGCGCTTTGAACACCTGCCTTCCCATTACCCCTCATGAAGAGCAGAGGGTCAGAGGTAGCCATCCATACAGGAGAGGGCCTGAGTGCTGTTCCTGTGGGAATTCCACATTCCCTACAAGTCTTGCATAACAGGCTTTCCCTCGGCCTCATTCCAGGATTACTTCCTGCCAGACATTCTTTTCCTTTAGCAAAGGGACCATATGAGGAAAAAAGAAATCTCTATTCCCTACCAGGGAAATACCTCATCCTTCCTTTCCCCCCTCAAATCTGTAATATGACAAAACTGGTTGTCTCATTATGTGAACATAAAACAACACTCCAATGAAACTGTCATAGTCTTTTTATGACATTTCAATATTCTGGTTCAACAGATTTATAAAACATTCCTTGCCAGTATCTCTAAAGCATAACACCCTTTCTGCCACCAGCTAATGATATTATTTAAATAATCTCTGTTATGACATCGAAGGTCATGCATTTAAACCCTGATGATCAGTCAAAGCAAATGTCATCACAGCAGTGTTGGCTTCTTTTCTCCCTTGTTTTTGTCATGAGCAGCACACAGCTCACTGGCAGAAATGCTGGAGCAGGTAAGAGCTGTCATGTCATTTATGTTTCAGCCTAGTAAAAACAACCACTTGTGTAATTCTTATACTGTCAAAAATCAAACTCCACACATGAACCATCTAAATACAAGTTAATTTTACTATATGAGTCGCTGAGCAGTCAGACATTAAATACCATTCCTTTGCCAGGAGATTTACAAAAACAGCTCCTCAGAAATCACTAGGTATTTTTACAGCAAAACAGTACTTGTTACTTTATCAAAATAAGGGTTTAAGCAGTGTTTTAATGGCCAGACTATGTTGTAATTATTTAATTATTCTTTGGGCCATAAACTCTGAGAATTCACAGTTAACTAAGACAAATGTTCATCATATGGAGTAAAGTGCCTGCCTCCTGTTTGTAACCAGCTAACAACAGTTCTCTGAAAAAAAACCATGCCTCCTTTCCGCTCAGGAACAATCATGAATCAGACTTAGTGTTCATTGGCAATGTGAAGTAATAGGATGTTACCCAACATTAAGTCAACTGAAAGCTAAGCTATTCTTCTGCCAGAGGATTCACAGCATAAGCTTGTCAATATTAATAGTATGGAGCTGTACAGCATAAATCCATTGAAGGAGACCGGATTATCAGTGAGGTGGACTTTGGCCAGAGGTAAGCCAAAGCTCAGTGGAGAGCAGCTCCTGTAGGGTGCCAGGCTGCAGCGAATGCCAGCAGCTGGAGGCCCTTGCAGCAAGCAGATGCCTTGGTGGCAGGGCACTTGTTTATGTATTTACCTGCCACTCAGCACCTGCCGTCCCGCCTCCACCCACAGCATGCCAAAGGAAAGCTAAACTTCGCTGTGTTGCAGCCTTTGCCTTTCCTGCAGAGCAGTGCCAGAAAACACAGTGGAGGAAAAACACTGAGAGAAGAGAAGATCAATAATACGTCCATCACATGACATCTCTGCAGGAGAGAAGAGCTGCTGTATGTACAGAGGTTGACCGTATGGGTGAGTATATTGGCACAGAAAAAAGAGACAGGATCACCGCTCCTATTCCAGAGAACAGCTTAGATCACCCGCTTTCTCTGACGCCACTAGAAGAAGGAGGAAAAGAAGGAGGATTACAGAACAAAGTGGGAAAAGCTTTTTCCTGTGAAGAAATGAGACAGTTGAACTATCTCCCTCCACATGTTTTATGAGATGGTCGTGGCCGGGATTAGCACAGTTGAGCTCTGGAGACAACACAGTGTGAGCCACCAAAACAAGTCCGGGCACTGGGCACATTTGTGCCATGACACAGATTTCAACAGTGCATGGAAAGTTCCCAAGCGGCAGTAGGAAAACAGTCCTCAGACTTGTTAGAAAATTAGTGACATACAGAGCATGAACTCAGAACTGCAAATGCTCTCACACTTTACTTGCTCCAAGGGCTGCAAAGCACAGTGCAATGGAGATTATGAGAAGCTAGCCAGATAGATGTACTATTACTTTGGATAGGAACACCACAGCACAAAAAATCTTGGCTATTATTTTAATCAGAGGATTCCTGTTACAGAACTGATGTTCTCATCACCTGTCTCAGAACAGGTTCAAGCAATAAGGACATAATACATTCAGTGACAACTCACATGTGGTAAAATGACCAGATTTCAATAACCTTTTTTTTTTTTTTTTAACAATTAAATAACATACTACATCCACAAATGATGAGCCACAGGCTAAAAGTGATCTAGTCACAAGTAGCAAGGAATAGAAATTACAGTTATTAGAACAATTTTCGTGATAGGTTGTCTGAAACATCTTTTGATTAAATGTGTGCCCAGAAAATTCCCAAGCAAAGCCCACAGCCTGGATTGCGCTTTCTGACAGTCATAATTCTGGGCCTACAAATCAGGAACAAAGCAATTAAAAATAGGATAGTATGAGAAAGCAACAGAGGTGGGAATCTTGTAGAGGTAGCCAGGGAAAACAGTCTGGGGAAGCAAAATGGAAACCATGAACTATGTCCAGCTGGCCCTGCGGCTGCCACCTTTGGCCTGTTGAATGTCCCAAAGAGTCTGCAGAGCCCTGTCAGAGCAGTGGCAGCAATGATGACCTTATGTGCACTCTATGGTGGCCTTGCCTGCACTCCGAAAGACTTTACTTTTAACTCTTGAAAGTCCAGATTGTTCCATGTGAGCATTTTATGGCAAAGTGTTTTATGGCTGCCTTGTGCTTTATACCTGCTGCTGTTAGCAAAGCTTGAGTCCACAGGTCTGCAGAGCAAAGCACTGGCCAAAGTTCAGGGGTGGTGACATGGGAGCAATGCAAGTTGTTTGCAGTGTGAGCATTATTCATTGTAATGTACCGATTTAAGAGCTGTTCAGGTTTTGTAAATGTGAAACTTGTAAACTCTACTAACAGCTATCCCCACCTTTTTTCTAAGGAGTGACTACGAGGTGAAACTAGACAGCTCAGAAGACTGCTGAGCTCCCTGAGAGAACTCAGCCAGGTCTCTGTGAGAACAGTTGTGTACCTGTTGTTATTTAATGTATCTGCAGCAGCTTGTTCTGCATTGTGAAGGTAACATGGGAAACAGGAAGACCTATTAAACCTGTGTCTGTGTCTGTTTTTAC
Organism: Crypturellus undulatus; assembly: GCA_013389825.1. Classification (NCBI taxonomy): domain Eukaryota; kingdom Metazoa; phylum Chordata; class Aves; order Tinamiformes; family Tinamidae; genus Crypturellus; species Crypturellus undulatus. The sequence continues at coordinate 916,278 of VWPW01014090.1, read as the reverse complement.
AGTGTCTGTTTTCAAAAGATCAAGGAGCATTTAATGCTGCCTAGTGTTAGATGTCTAAGATGGATTTAAAGCCTTTCTAGCTTAATATGTTGGAAGTCAGTCATCTGTATCTGAGCAAGGCAACTTTGGCTGCCTGCATGGTCAGTGGAGGGGAACAGGAGCTCCCAGAGGGCATATCACTTTGTTTGTCATATCTAAACACCCATAGCTACCAAAAGGGGGACTCAACATCTACACTATAAATGTTCAGTGTTTGTAATTTACTTGTCTCCAGTCTGGTCCCATGGAGAGGACATCCATGAGCAGCTGGGGTACATCTTCAGGAACCGAGCTCATCATACCTCCCTTGTAATATGATGATGTGTAGAAGTGGTGGTGGCTGGGAGATCAGCTTTGAAAGCAATCTCCTGACCTAGAATAAGATGCAAATATACCTCCACACAATTTCTTCTTTATAGAAGACTTCACTTACTTTGGACAGACATCAAGTACCTATAATGCCAGACAGAATATTTTCCTGCAGGAAGGTGTCGTATAATGTGCACTTCCTATGTCAGCAAATGAGACTCCTGCTTAGGCAAGAACAGATCAAGAATCACGTGCATGATAACTCAAAACAGTTTTCTAGAACTGGCATTAAAATAATAAATAATCTCAATAAAACTGAAGTAGAGACTTAAAGCATATAGATTCGAAGCTATGTGTTGATATCTCATTTTAAAAATGCCAGTAGGACATGAACATAGTCTCAGTTTGAGAGTGTAGAATCACCTAGCATTATATGCTCCCTGTCACAGTTGCGAATCTCTTGGGAAGCCTTTTTCTTTTAACATTATTTGATATATGGATTTATGCCTTTAATGCCTTTAATGTGAATATCTAAAATATACAAAGAATCAGTCACCCTGTAAAGGAAACGGAAATAGTTGCAAAATGCATAGGGAGGGGCTAGTACTAAAAAAGTCCAAGCAAATGTGTTACCCTAAGTAACTAGTGATGTCTTCTGTGACTAATGTATTTTTGTTTGTAGAACACACATTATGCACTTGCCCATACTGCTTCATGAGGTAATGAACCAAATGCTTCCACATCTCAGAGAAAACTGTTATTTTCTCCTTCAGTTTCTGCCTAAGAAACAGATTCAAGAGAAGGCTTCTCCTCTGTGAACTCCTGTCATCTCTGAGATAGTAGCAAGATATGAAATGATGAAATATATATATATTTCACATATATATATAAAGCATTGCATTTCATCAGCAGATACACTGTCACTTCAGAAAGGAGAGCCAGCACTGAAATTTGCCTGAAGGTATTTGCCGTCAAACAGGTATTTGCAGACAAGTACAAAGACAGTCTAGTAGCTTTGATGCAAAGGAGGGCCTATGTTGCATGGAGGAAAGAAAAATGTTTTAAAGGGGTATCTGAACAATAAAAGGAAAGAAGCTTAGTCCATGATAAAGTGGAGGTAGCACCCACTATGAGGAAAGACATGGCAAAGCACCAAGGCAAACAAAAGGTCCCAAGAAGGCAGCATGCCTGAAGCTGGAAGACAGAAAAAAAAAAATTTAGGAATGCATTTGGAGAAGAAAAGCGTTTAAGTTTGTGGTGCAGGAAAAAAAGTAGAACTTTTTGTTCAAAATGGCGTTGGAGAAGTATAGTAGATGTCAGAGTGACAGCCAGAAATATGAGACAGGACAGTAGGCCAAAGGTGAACAGCAAAGAGAGAGAGATTTGTGAATCATCTTTTAGGTAGCACCTATAAATATTGGAGTATATGAGGGCATGAAGGATTGTACACAAGACACTACATACTAAATCCTTGTCCTGCTCTGTCTTTAAGCTAGCTGGATTTATTCCATTTCTCAAGACTAGAATTCTTCTTCAGGTCTTGGTTGTCTTCTGCCTATCTTCACATGCCCTCTTTAGACTTCCATCTTCTTTAGCTTTTCCACCATAGCCATGTTGACATAACAGCTTCATCAGCTGTAGACTCTAGAGAGGGCTTCAAGACGCTTCATGTTTACACATAGAGGTTCCCAGGGTCCTCCTTCAGTCATAAAAAAATTCCTTCAGTCATAAAAAAACAAAGATATTGAGCTGAAAAATCTATCATTCTGAGTAGTGCTGTATGGAACATACAAATACCATCGGGACTGACATTGTAAGTAGGAGCATTCCTGGTCATTCTTCACTATCGTGCAAGGAGGATGGGTATGTAGCACCTGCCTTTCTGCTTCTCACATGCAGGAAATTAAACTAGCACAGCAGCACGCTTTCACGGCAACTAAATCCAGGGCTTGTAGCAACACTGAGATTTTTTTGTTAAGACTTATTAGATGGTGGAAACCCTAAATGGCACATATATTTTAAATTTTGGGAGATTTATGAATTTGTTTAAAAAATCATGTGCTCTATTAAAAAATCCCTTAATTTTTGTGTATCTGAAAAGGTAATCTCCTCCACTGTTCATTTTCTCTTTCTCAGTTCAGCCAGGTAGACAGCAAAACTGGCTCTGTTCTTTTCTTTGTACTTGTAAGTGCTAAGAGCACTGATGCAGCAGTGTAGATTGCAGAAGGGGTTAAAAAAATATGTAAATCCCAACTCACACTAGGCTACAGAGACACATTTGACAGTCACTCAGTGAAAAGAAGAGAAGAAAGCTCTCCCAATCCACTTCAGATTCCTCAGAATAGTTTTTGTATGCATACACAGTCTGAAAGAAAACAAATTCTGCATTAGCAAGTTTATGGAGGAAGGTCATGGCATTTCCACTGAAAGGACATTTTCTTGTTCCTGTTGAGATTACTAGCTAAATTCCCATCAGCTTCGCTCAGAGCAAAATTGGAATGTGAACAAAATCCAGATTGACTCCCTAGGCTGTCTAATAAATTTTACACAGTTGTTGATGTTTTTAGGGATCTGTTTTTTAGACAAATGACAGAGATAACTAGAAAGTGGAGCAGCTAGAAGAAAAACAGAGAGAACTGTTTTGTCTGGAAAAAAAAGGAATGTCATTACCATGTGTTTTTTAAACACTAAATTGACATTGTGAGTGGAAATAAAATGCAAATGTTTTTGTTTCTCAATTTCAGTTTGCAATGACAAATTTGTTTGCATCTTTCTTCCCATAAAAAGAATAATTTTCATCAGAATTCAAATGTTCTTCTGCAAAAATGCTACTACAATGTTGCTGTTTAAGGAAGCAAACTTTTCGCATAACTGAAATGTTCTGTTTATTTGTTTATTGTTTGGAATTTCCAAACATATGTGAGGTACATCGTCATCAGAAAACAGAAACAGCTGTTTCTACTCTGCTAAGCATAAAGAGGAAAATCTTCAGAGGATGCTGCGAATCACATGCTGGACATAAGGGGTTTGTAGTGAGAATGAGGATAATCTCCTCTGGTTTCGGGATCTACCTTAAGGCCCCTGAAAGGCAATGAGGATGAGGATGATTTGATCCTTGATTCTCACTAAGTTTAATTATGAAAGAGCCCAGAGAGAGGATGAAGGTCAGAGATGGGGACAATTTTACTGAGGGACAACCATGACACAAGCGAGGTAATCCAGGCACCCAAACTGGAGAGTATCAGAAAAACAAGCATAGGTATGACCCAAGTCCAACAGCAGACCTTACTGGAGCAGAAGTGGGAGGTCAAATGACATGACCAGAGCTGACCTTGAGTGCCTCAAACACTACATAGGCAGCTGAACTGTCCACATCCCGCATCCTGAAGCTCCTGGGCCTGGGGGAAGTGGAGGAGGGCAACACCACATAGATCCCTCTCTGGGGTTTCACCCGCAGCCAAAGGAAAGGAGCTCCCTGAGCCAAAAGGCTCAAAAATGCCAGCCATATTTAAGAATCTGTCTCTTTGCCCATAAAGTAATTAAGACAAATCCAAGAAAGCAGCTTTTGTTTTTACTCTGTTCTTTCATCTTTTGACTGTGGTTGCTAATTGAGGTGTTTCCATGATTGTGGTTACATCAAATCCAGGATAAGAATTCCCATTGCAGCGTCCAAACAAAGTTTTAATGCTGATTGAAAAAAAGGTCTTCTAAGAGGGAGCAGTCTTAACTAGAGAGAAGACAAATACTCATTATTTTTCTGCCTGAATATGCATTTATACAGTAGATGTTTTTTACTCCTAATTTCGTTAACCTGGAGCTTAATTTCTCTACCTGGATGTCTTTAGCTCCTGAACTGCCACTCACATCTATTAGATCCATCATGTAAGCATGAAAATGTCCTTTAATGAGACTCTAAAACAATTACCACAAGTATAACAACACGCTTAGGGCTATCTAGACTGACCACTAAATTATACTATATGTAGATTACAAAAAACCCTATGTAGGAGATTTCATGGTACTGAATTGTTAGTTGTTAGTCTGACAAATTAATAAATCACACTGGCAAATTCAATATTATCATGTTAAGAGTTCTTTTCAATCCAGGCCCTAGAGTCCTTTAGGACCCAAACAAGTACATGTACTTCTGTTGTTAATTACTCAAAGGGTTGCACATCATGATGACTTTACTAGCTATTTCAGTTTGTTCTCACTCAGCCTCAGGGTGGGAAAACGGCAGCGTGATCAACTTCAGGAAGACGGTTATTTGGATCAAAATAGCCAGTAGCCTGAAGACACAGTGGGTCTATTTTAAACAGAAAATAAAAAAACAGTTACATCTTGAATTTCTTCATCAATATGCCTTTCTCTATTTTTCAGAGTATGGCATAAATAAGTTATGGGACTGTCATCGTAGGCTGGTTTTGCTTTGGTAGTATGATCACTTCCTGTGTGTGTGACTACTTCCTTCTGATCGATGGCAAAAACTCTTGAGGAAGTTTGCGATCATACAAATGGGATGATTTAGGGGATTAGGCAATTTGTGATCAAGGATGACATTCCATCCTTAAGCGTTTCCTCAAACATAGCACTTAACTAAATGTAATGTTAAGAGACTTGTCGTACGTAGCTTATGAGCGCAAAATGACCAAATCAGGAAGCTGCGTCACACCTTCGTTTTGCATAATTCGCTCCTAGAGTTTCAGTGGTTTGTGACACCACTGCAGATCAGGCTATTAGAACGCAAACTTCCTTTAATTATGCAAAACAAAACCACCCCAGTACTCCAGTGCTTTGAGAGGTATTTAATGTCTAACAGTTGTGGGCAATTCAAAAGGTCAAGAGGTTCACACTACCTCTGTTTATACTGAAACAGGAATTTGGGCTTCTATATATTTCTATTTCCTATTCCTCTCTCTATCCTCCAGATCTCTCCCTCTTGGTTTCTCTTATTACTCATACCACATTTGGATGATCCTTAAAATCCTGATGGTCCTTTCGGAGAGATGCTATAACAGGCAAGATGGACCCAGGACACATAATTGAGGTCAAACTGGTGGCTGCTGCCAGAGGTTCTCTTTACTTTTGATGACTTCTCTTATCTTCTGGTGTTTTAAAGTTTTTCTCCTGGCTGATATTTATGCCCAAGTTGGCTCCTAGGGGCATTTGCTTTAGGCAACGTGCCTTATCTAATTCAGCTGTTGGGGAAAATCCCACCCATAGTAAATATTTAGAAGATATCATTATCTGCCTATCTTTTTATTTGCATCGAGCATCCTTTGTTTGGGACTCAGAAGAACTGTAGGATTTGGGAACAGGAAGAGCTGAGACAGGCAGCCTGGGACTGTACACGGAACTGAGGAAACTCTAAAGAAGAACAATATGTCCTGTGTTGTGTCCTGATTTGGCCTCAGAGTAGTAAGTGTTGATTTATTCTTTGAGACTTGGACAGGAATTTCATGTGTGTCGACAAGGGAATGGAATATCTGGGCAGCACCTGTGCATTGTGAACTTTCTTATATTTAGTTTCAGTACTTCTATCTCTGAAAGAATTGAAGACCCTCTTATAATGACACCAGTTGCAGAGGGAGACTTTTTAGTGTTGTAGAGTCAATGCTTTAAAACACTTGAATGTGTATTTTTAATACTTGTTGGTATTTTGATATCTGACATGACCACTTCCTACACAATACGTATAAACTGAAGGATTTTTCTGGTGTTTTGCTTTTAACGAATTTAAAAAGTACGTATTGCAAGAAATGTACTGAACTTATGAGGAAAGTTTTAAATAACAAGTTACAGGTTAATTTATCCCCTTTCGATGAAACAGAATACACACTGTACAGGGTCAAAACAGTAATGTCTGCAAATCTTGGTTAATGAAGTAATACATCAGGACTGGGCACTTAGTGTTTGAATGATGATTATTATGATAATAGTCATTTAAGTCGATATGAATAACTGTGATAATGGCATTGTGGAATTCCAGCTTTATTTCCATATCAACTCACTGGAGGTGACAAGTAAAAGATTGTGTCTCCTGCTTGCCAGGCACACAAATTCACAATGGGCCACTGAGCTTATATTGATGTTTGCTCTTTAATATGTCACCTGTGAGCAAGATAATGAAGGACAGATTTTGCCTTCAGACATGAGTATGCAAATTTGTCATCTTAAAGCTTTGCCATTGTTTCTGGGAATGCAGCGTCACTGTTCTCAGATAGCATCTTCACTCGCAGCTTGGGTAATCTTTGCAACGGCTTGCACAAGAGTAGGGACTCCAGTTAAGAGTCCTTTCAGCCAGTGATATATCAGATAAGTGAGTACATCCAACCTGGTTCTACTAGCCTAACCCTTCTGCACCTTCTTCTCATGAGCTGCATCATAACTAGCACTAAATACCGTTCTGCTAAATATATATACATATATATATATATATATATGTATATATATTTATCTAGCCATTTTTGAGCTTGGCATGACCTTGGAGGAAAGCATGCCAAAAGCAAAGATGTCAATGAGGCTCAAGATTTTTTTAAAATGTAATGAAATCATAATTTTAGGAAATATGTATGGAGAGTTTCCATAGAAAGATGGAAATAACATTTGTGAATGAGCAATCTGTATTAATGATTAGAAGATTGAATAAGACTTCTTCTGTTACTGAGTATCATCTCCTGCTACCTCATCTCATGTAAATGCATCTGTGAGATCTGAAAAGGGACACTGTCTTATCATCCCAAGCTAAACCTGTTCCTTTCTTAGGCTGGAGGACTACCCAAGCACACTAACCCCGCAGTGGGTGGAACTGGTCTAGAGTTTGCCTTTTGAAAGATTTCTTTAAAGGATTGGCCAGAAATATCAAGCCACTAGGAATATTACATTTAATCTGGGCAACTCTTAGGAGAAGAGATAAGATAGAATAAGATTTCATTTGTCAGATCACAAACTTATAAACCTAAGATTTAAACAGGCACCAGGAAGTCAGTCATCTATTTTTGTAACTACAGGTACCGAATTCTTTAGTTGTCTCGTTAGTCTGATATCCCTTCAAAGGATTCTTCAGACTTTTATACATGCTCAGAGGCCTGATTTGGAGTATGAATAATGAACTATGTCCTTCCTTTCCCTGACCTCCAGAATTATCATGGTATTTTTTATTTTTTATCCTTGCATCTTATTGCAAAATAAATAAATAAATAAATGGAACCCTTGGGCTATGCAGTTGAAACTCCCCTTCTTGTATCTTATGGAAGTGCACAAGCCACCAAATATAATTTAGTTCAGAAGGTCATAGCTCTCCACCTTCCTCCTGAAGCTAGGCCCCAACAAAGCTAGAAATGCAGTACCTCAAGGCCCACAGCAGAACACATGATTCTGCCTAATGGTTATATACGTCTTTTTAGACAGAGTGGCCCTGATACACTAGCATCTGCCTCATCGTCGTCGTAATATGGTATATTCGTAATGACAAAGGGGAAAAAACCCACAATTCTAGGAAACCCTTGATACCTCTGTTCCTATTAGACACTGAGTATGAAGTCTGAACTCTAAAAATCTGCTCTGCACTTTCCTTTCTATGTTATATTTTGTTATAAGATTTGGACATGAATCTTTTAATTGGTTTGGATGGACATCACATGAGGCTCCATCTCATTGGAAGAAGTGACATCATACTTTTAATAACACAGATATGAATAGCTTGGCTTTATATAGAGCTTTTCAACAGAGAACTGTATATAATCTTAAACTCTATATGCAGGCATTGCTTTTATCAACGACTGCAAAGCACCTATATGTGAGGACAAATGTGATTTCAATCAAACAACTCACAGTAAAGTTATACTAGGGTGACAGTATTTCTTTGCAGTACACCAGATTCCAGGCAGCAGATGATATACTCATAACACAGCAAAGATATGTATGTGCAAATCAGGTGAAAAGGGTGCATTATTATTGAAATTTAAATTACTTCTTAGTTAGGTTGGCATTTTGACTAGAAAACTTCATTAGGAATGCTTCTCTTTTTCTTCCTTCTTGTCTTTCCTGCATGAACTTTTGTCTCTGAGCAAGTTCCTTTTCAAGCATCTTGATAATATTACTATATTTCTCATTTCATAACCCTCTTCTATTGTAAAAGAATATTAAGTGAAATGGATAATCAGTCCTTGTGCAAATTCATTGACATGTTTTTCAATAGACTATATTTCGTACGTAGTGAATATATTTTGCATTCAGAATGAAATCCTTATAGAGTCAAGACTGAAACACATTCTGAATAATTTACAGATCGGCTCAAAATCCAAAAAGAAATATATCTGCTCTTAAGAGAGTCTCTATACCTCAGGAAATTCTAAGGTTGGATCAACTTAAAGAAACAAATACCTGCTCTTCCCTCCTCCTTTCAGGCAGTTTATGTTCCCAAACTGTAACACTAAACTGTCAGATTACATGCACCTGTCAACACATGCTTGTTTGCTTGCTTGCTTCATTCCCTGCATGTTAACGATTATTAGTGCCTTTCCAAGACGTGTTGTACTGTGGCAAGCAGTTGGTTCAAACACTGATACGAGCATGGAGAAAAGGAAGAGTTGTTTCCAGAAAGGTAAAGAGAGATAGGAAAAATGTTGACTGTAGCTGGCCAGGTCATTCACATGTTCGGACAGCTGAGTCCAAATGCCTGGGTTCTGTGTTATGAAAAGATAGTCACAGGACATAAAAGTGCAGTAGGGGTTACAGCCACAAAGTACATATAAAAGGTACTGAGGGTCTGGAAAGTATTTGTAGAAGGGATTGTCACCTCCAGGATGAAAGCAGTGGGATTTCATTTCAAAGAGAAGGCACCAATAACAGCTTATTTTTCCCTACATATATTTAATGCAAGTGATGTGTGCCTGCATCAGAAAAAACATGTAGGTGTAGATAAATTTAAAGGATTAAGGGATAGGAGAGGTTTTGTCGGGAGAGGATTATTCTGCTGCCCTGTTGCAGACTTGCTGCATAGACCTACCAATGTTGCTTGTACTGTATTGAAATTTGCTTGAACAGAGCAATCAATTAATGTTATTAATAATATAATTAAGATTCTGAGTTTAAGGATCAAAAATAAGGAGCTAGGATATGAGTCAGCTGCAGAAAAGGGAGCTGAAAAATCCCTGTCTTTAGGGAGAGAAGAAGAGGAAGAAAAAGAAACAAGAATTACATTTTCTATCAGAGCCAAAAAGCTTTGAGAAAGATCAGGACACCAGTTTCATTACTACAGATCTTTTTCGGGATATGGATTTGTTCTTCTGCCTGCTTAGTTAGGTCTTACATTTAGACTGGGTTTTGTTCGGGATAAAAGGTTTTTTAGAAGTAAATATGAACCTCTTATCCATATTTTCAGCTCTGAGAGCAACATGACCCTTGCTATCTTTCACTCTGTGGTGGATCATGCAGTAGCAATCTGTATCAGTTCCCTTCCCCTCAATGACACTAAGATTGAGCTGTTTCCCATATAACCAAAACATTTGTAACAGGGACACAAAGATACATCTCACAGAAGTAAACTCCTTCCTCTCATTCTTGTCAGGGTTGTGCATCCACTTCAGAGAATAAATTTTTCTCTTACCTCCCTCCATTTCAGCCATGGTCACAACTTAACATAAGAACCCATTTCTTTCAAAAACTCTTCTGTTTTTCTTGGTCTATCCACGTCTTCTTTCTTCTTCTCACCAGTTAGATTATATTCCATCCTCTTTCGGAGTGATTTACTCATTTTATTGAAGCACTTGCAGCAAAACCTACCATTCTTTCCTTCACTGTAGTTTTGAAGTTACTCTTATATTTCCTAGAAAGTCTGGCATTTAATCAGGAGTTTCTTGCCAGTTGACTTTATATAGATGCAGGCCTTGAAGATCTTAAAAAACCCAGGTCACTTGGTTATACAGGAGAAATGAAATGGATGAAAGGTTTTTATTATATACTCAAATAGCCATCTTCAGGTTTTTTTAAGGCGAAAAATGCACATTTCTAATGCTGGAAGAACGTCACTTTCCTCCATTTTCACATAATTTAGAATTCATGATTTTATATGTCAATATTAATATTTGAAGGTTTGCATAGTCTATGCACATTGAGCATAAGTGATTCCTGCAATAAAAATGAAAAAAAAATCAAAATACTTCTGAAAAAAAGTTCTTTTTTTTTCCCTATCTTTTCAGTAATCTAGTTAAATAGGATTTCCCATAGCCACCTAAACCTGACCATCATTAGCATGGATGATATTTGGCTATTTTCTGCACCGTTAAAAACTTCTCTGAGGAAAGAGATATGGAAAAAACATCAACCTCAGAGTTTTCTGAGTTTTGCATTATGTCAATTGGTAGATGTATAATAAACGGTTGTTTTTTTTCCAAGGGTTTTTTTAGGAAGTGACAATTAGTGTGTGCAGGAAAACTATATCCCTCTTTTGGGGTACACAGAGGTGGGGAAAATTCAGGAAAGCGATTTCCAAAAACGTTAGAGTGATGATGTCAAAAGACATAAAGCTGCACACCACCATGTAGTCTGCAACCCTGGCTACTTATGTAGCTCAGGAGGGTTCAAGTTTGAGGTCACTTCACCTCCAAAGGTGAAATCCTACCTTTCAGGGCTGGGTGAGTCATGGCACTGCCATCTGATTACACATTACCTCCACTTTGTACACTGCTACCATTACACTTCGACTGCTTTGGACAGCATTGCCCCAGTCTATGCCAAACCATGTTATTTTTTTACTTGCAGCCCGAGACCTGGACGGGCCTTCTGTTAATGAGCCTTTCAAGTGCAGTGTTCCAAATTTACTGGCAGCTACTGCAGTCTTTAAACCATTTCCTTTCCTACAGATGTTCAGGACACATTCCACAGAATTTTGTCCCTTCTTTTAATGTTAATATTTTAGAAATAAATACTCAGGGAAGTTGGATCTTTGGGATTAAGTATAGAGCAAGGGTCACCGGCTGTGAACTCTGTAAATGAAAGCAGTAGACATTGCCATAGATATCTGCTGTGCCTTTTCTGACAATACTTGCACTGCTTTCAGTTTAACATCAGTTTAACTATAATCAGAATCAAGCTAACACACATGTAACTGCTCTGGGCATTGGAGGCCATTCTTTAATTAATCCATTTAAGAACATGGATATATCCTTGCATTCAGTTTCATATCTTTCTGTCTTTTCTGTCTGCTCTGCTTGAAAGCAGCTGGCTAGCAGGAATGGTGTGGCTTTGAATTATGTTGAATTATGTTGTCCCTGAAGAGGCATTGATGTGTATCATCTGAGGGGAGAATAAGTGGAGAACTGATCCCTTACTTAGAATATTTCATATTAGCCCAAACAACACAATGGTTAAAATAAAACACACTGGATAAAATTGAGTAAATTTGCATTGCTACAGGAAGGAATAGATTCTGTGGTCTGTATCTTCATTAGTTTTTAGCTTGTACAATTAGAATGATTCTTTTATCAGTCGGGAGAACCATTAGAAATTTCCTGTTGCTGGAGAGGTTAATCCTTCTTGGCTAAAAACTCCAGACAAGACACACTCCTGATGCAATAAAATTATTCCAAAGATTAACACAGTGACTATGTTCACTTGTGTAATCCATAGTAGTCTGTGTATTCATCTATGTTTTGTAATTCAAACTTCGCTACTATATACATAGCAGGAGTTTTATCTCTACAAAATTAGCTTGAACTTGAAAGGAAGTAATTTCAGTAGAGGCTGGATACATAAATCTCGTGGACTTCTGTTAGTCCTAGTTTTGGACTGCGCCCTGATATTCTGTGTAAGACACAGTAGGGCTTAATTGGTTAACCACAAGCTGATCATTTCTACTGTGGAAGTCCGTTTTTTGTCTGTTTGTTTTTGCCTAGCAGTAATTGTCCCTGATATCGTCTGTGCAAATGATTGAAATAATAAAACATTTTAAAAAATGACATATAAAGCTATTTAAACCTGTTCAAAAGTACTCACTGATTTTTACAAGTTTCTAACTGTCCAACTTTCAGTGAAAGATGACATTTCAATTCTATTAAGCATTGATAGAAATGAAATACCCTCGTGGCCAAGAAGGCCAATGGGATCCTGGCTGCATCAGGAGGAGCGTTGCCAGCAGGTCGAGGGAGAGGATCCTGCCCCTCTGCTCAGCTCTGGTGAGGCCGCACCTGGAGTACTGGGTGCAGGTCTGGGCTCCCCAGGACAAGAAGGACATGGAGCTTCTAGAGAGGGTCCAGTGTAGAGCGACAAAAATGATTGAGGGACTGGAGCATCTGTCATATGAGGAAAGACTAAGTGAGCTGGGCCTATTTAGCCTGGGGAAGAGAAGACTGAGAGGAGATCTTATCAACAAGTACATGTAGCTGTGGGGAGGATGTAGGGAGGATGGGGCCAGGCTCTTCTCCGTGGCGGCCAGTGATGGGGCAAGGGGGAAGGGGTGTAAGTTGAAACACAGGAAGTTCCACCTCCATGTGAGGAAGAACTTCTTTCCTGTGAGGGTGACAGAGCCCTGGCACAGGCTGCCCAGAGAGGTTGTGGAGTCTCCTTCTCTGGAGATCTTCCAAACCGCCTGGATGCCACCCTGTGCCATGTGCTCTGGGTGTCCCTGCTGGAGTAGGGGGGTTGGACTGAATGATCTCTAGAGGCCCCTTCCAACCTCAACCATTCTGTGATTTTGTGAAAATAATGTCAGGGCTTTTTACCTATTTCCTGACTAATTTTCCTTTCTTTTTCTTATGAAAAAAAAAAAAAGGAAAGAAAGGAAAGCAGTAAACTAGGACACTAGGGGCACTAAAAATGAACCACCTTACTCAAGCCAAAAATGTTCAAACTGAAAGTATACAGTGCCAGATTCAGGAGTCATTCAGAGGAAGAAAAGTCATAGTTTTCCACCAATATATTTTCAAAGAAAACTTTTGCAGAAGAGTTTATGGAAATCATCCACACAAGTGCTATGTTACTTGTAGCAATGATAGAAAGATATCATTATAAAATAATATCACTATATATTTCAAGACATAAGTGTTTTTCTGATTTGCATTTTAAACAATAAGAACAAGGAAAACTCTTGGGTTACTTCTTTAAAGTAAAATTGTTTACAATAACAGCTTTAGCCAATGATTTTGCATCTTGTATCTAATATCTTATACAGAGGTATTAGTAACATTTTGTTTTTCTGACAAAGGCAAAGCTAAATTTGTAATATCTTACTCTATAAGACTAACCTCCTACTAGCTTTCTACCAGCATCTGTGAATACTAGTATAAGAGAAAATCATTTATCCTGCATTCTCTGAAGTGTTTTCTTCAAATTACCTCTGTAGAGGTAACATTCAGAAAGATGAAATTTCCTTCAAAAGTTCAAACTGTAATATTATATTGTCATAAAAAATACATCAGATGGAGTTATACATAAGTACTTTCAAATTTTGCTGTCTTTTTAGATGGCAACAATAATTGGCCACTCCAGTTAGAACACAGTTTTCATTTCTGAAGCCCATAAAAAGTATACTGTGTTCCAGGCCAATCTCAAGGCAGAGAGAGCATCAGTGGGAGCAAAGAAGAGGAAGTTGTATCTGAGAAGATGCTCATTATTTCTTTGCATGTGAAGAGATTTGCAATAGCAGATAATCAACTAGGGAGAAGGTTTGATAATACAAGCATGTAAAAAGGTTATTTGATCTAATTAACTGTGAGAAAAATTTCTTAATGAGAAGCAAACCTTAATGGTAATTCTGCTTTCAATAGCTGATTTTTTTGCTTGCTTTCTTGGGAAAAAGTATTTTCAGAAATAAAAGATTTTGTTAAAAAGTCAACCTTCTGTCAAAATATGGCAGCAGATATTTGCCCTGACATTCTTTGGAGGTTCTGTGCCAGGGCTGGGGCAAGTTAGACAGCACAGAGACCATGTGGATTTCATGGAAGAGATTCTTCAGTCTACATTGCAGAGAAGGTTGGAAAGACTCTCCTATGCAGTTTATAAAGCCACAAAAACAGTTTAGGTGGAAAACACTGATAACTAGCTGAATGAACTGATACTTCAAGTCCACAAGCTCAGTCAGTCAGTATTACCATAGAAATGTCTTTTGCCAAGACATTAATATTATCATAGGAATTCCTTTTTAAGAAAGAGCACAATGTTTTTTTTTTTTTTTCCAAATTTATGTATACTGGATGTAAAAATGCATATCTAGAGCCTCAATCAACCAGACGAGCAGTTTCACAATTTGCTTTATATTTTAAACTAGTGGAGAGAAGGTGTTATTTTTTAAGGAAAATGTAATAATAATAATAATAATAAAGGACTCAAAACTCAGTCTTGATCTTGTAATGTCAATGGCAAATCTCCCTATTATTTTGATGAAGTCATAATATCCTGTAGCTATTGTGTATATTTCTTACTGCTTTATTTTCTGTGTAAGCTAAACCCGCAGCTTTTTGCTGGTGGCTTTAGATTCATATAAGCCTCTTTCGGTTCAATGGGTTGATCCTTCCTTCTTCCCGTGCTGGATTTGCCCTCATCGTTACAGAGATACAATAAGAAGCCTTCTCAGTCACAGATGTTTACAATGCAGTCTGTAAATAATGAATTTCCATTGTTTATTCAAAGTAAAAAAGACAGACCTACAGGGTTTGCCTAGCTGGCGTCAGCCTCCCTACACACACAGCACATTCGCTTCCTGGAAGAAGCCTGGAACATCCACCCGTCTTGTAAAACGTTTCTGCCAGGGGCACCCTAGAAACTCTGGACAAAGAGAGACGTGCAAGATGAAGCATTTCAAAGGAGGAGCAAACTGGAAATGGAGAAAAAAAAATGGAACCTTGCAGGAAAAGGCTCCAATTTGTCTAGAGATACCAGCTGATAATGCACTTGAAGTCCAGGCCTGAACACGTAGAATCACTCCCACACGTAGAATTTATCTTGAGAAGTAGTAAACATTTATATTACTTTAAACTTGTACGTTTTAGAGTCCTTCTCTAGGAATTCTGCTCTGCTAATTTAGTACCAAAATACTGCAAAGGTAATTTACGTCATGGAAATCTTACAGTGTAAAAGACATGTAGGCATAAAAGAATTACCCTTTTGAATTTCTTTCCTTTCCAATTCTGGGAGAGACACTGATGCACGAGAGTAAATAGCTGGAAGGCTGGGGCTTCTTGGTTTTTTTTGGCCTCTCGAAAAAGGCACCCCTGTGCCAGATGTTAGCAGTATTTTTGACATAGTTGAGCTGACAGCTTGAGATGCACTAGTCAGCAGGGAATAATTCAGCATCCATTCCAACACCTGGTTTATGTTACTCGAGGCTATTTTCCCACTTCTAAGAACTTGGGGGACAGAGGTATGATGATACTAAACACTGCTGCCCTCTCCTTTCTAAGGTCCTGTCCATGGGAGTGGAATTCACAACCCTGCGTGAGCCTCTCTCTTTTCTAACACAGCAAATAGGGAGTTAGAGATGGAAAGATGGGCACATAACACCAGAGTCAGTACATGATCCAGGAGGGGCATGCTGAAGAGTGGGATTTTTCTGAAGTTCTGCCACTCACAGTGATTGAGATGATTTCTGGCAGCTCTGAATAGGATGGCAAGGTGAGACATCCTGCAATTTGAGTCTGCTTCAAAAATTAGGCACCTGAGTCACTACTCAGGCATAGAGAACTGTCTGATTCTTTTCTTCAAAGACATATCTGCTGCAGTTACTAGATGAGGAGATATCATCAATCATCTTTTATAAGAAACACTGGTGGTTAAAGCACTTACTTGGGAAATACGGACCTCGTTCAGGTCTTCTGAGGCTGAGGGCGAAAGGGTCTCAACTTCCTCATCCTCCAAGGGTGCTCTAACCACCAGCAAAATCACCTGAAGGCAAGAAAAGGGTTGAGGCAAGAAGGAGACTACCTCCACCTCTTTTATTCAATATGAGCCACCGTCAAACCAAGACCAGCCTCATAATGCCAGAGAAAGAGAGCAAGCTGGAGACTGTACTTTGCAAATGTACAATGTACAATGCAAAATATAGAAACACATTCCAAAAGGATTTAAGTTTCAGTCAGATGGGAAGGTGCTTGGTCATTCAAAATGCCTAAATCTTTCTGGACTGTAGTCTTTCTCTATACCTTGTTACTAGTTTCTTATCCTACCTTGAAGTCAAAATTTAAGATGCCTACTTTGAAACTTAGATATTTTAAGTTTCTCCCTCAGTTTTGATAATCCTGGTTTTCCTTCATCTAAATATCATTGACATCAATGTGATCTCAACTATTCTTCCACCACCTTATTTCTTAATAACACTAAGTAATAACACTTCCATGTGTTCCATGGCAAAAAGAGAAAAAAAAGCCAAGAGTTTTTGTTCTATTTTTAAAACAACATGGCAGACAAGACGGTATACATAATAAAAGACCCATTATGAGAGGGCTTGTATGGAAATGTTCATAAATCTGGAGCCACTGCAGAGGCAAGGGAAGCCCACATAACTGGAGTGGTCTCTAATTTAGTTTAACCTTCACAGAGGAGAGCATTCAAAGCTAATGTGTACTGACACTTTGCAAAATCATCATCTTTAAAAATGTCTCCTATATCTCTTCCCCAAAACACAAGAGAGCAGATGAACTTTGCAGCATTTCCAGGAAACCACATAGTCTGGAAACAGTTGGAGAAGAACTCTCATGATGTTTGTGTTTTCTTCTGTTGCTGTTAACCCACAGTCTTTATATCCATACAAAGCTTTTCTGAGTCCTTCCATTAGTGATAAGTTGCAGCGCCTGAAGGAGAACGCTCCCTGTGGTGATAGAGCCAACGCTATTACGTGCTGAAGACACACAGGACAGTTTTTTTAACTCAAAACAGAATCTAATAGGAAATTAGTGCAGGCTCATACTGAAAGCTGGCCTAGTATTCTTGCTTCCTGAAGCAAAGGTCTAAAGCCAGGCATATTCTACACTAATTAGTGTGTCTGAGAGGTCCCAACATGTATGGAGCCGCAGGAGCTTCCAAATATTTCCCTAAAATACCAGCATTGGCTGCAGTGAAAAGGGAAGAAGCAGCAAAACCGCTGCTGAGCTCACCCAGATGAGCAGGACGAGTCACTTAACTGTGCAGACAGTGTTCACACACTGCTTTGAAGTAGCTTGCACAGGGCCAGTGCGGGAGCCCTTCCTTTATACTGATTTGCCAGCACGTTCTAGCAGGGAGCTGAGGTGGAGATTAACTCACGGGTCTTGCAGAGCACCAGGGAGCACCATCCCTTGCTCAGAAAGAGTCCCTAGAGGCCACAGGGAAAGGAGGGCAACCTTCAGCAACAAGCCGCTGAAAGGAAGTTAAACTGATGTGTTATGGACCTGGGTAAGATACTCAATTAGGATCAACCAAGACATCATCATTGATCACTAGATATAGACAAGATTTTGGATAGATGGGGAAAAAAATGCCTTTTATCAGAAATATGACATTGCAGAAACCTATGTATTTCAAAAATCATTTTTAAATATGCTCTCTCTATTTTTTTCCAATTGTTTGATGCACTCAAATATTTTGATTTCCTCCTTCAGGTATATTTTCCTGCTTTTATTAGAGAAGTCAATATATGTAATGCAATCACTAAATTAAATTTAACACACTAATATTTCATGTATTTTTGTCTGACATTACAGTGCAAATTTTCAGCATTACTGTATGGAAATATTACTACTTTGAAAAAAAAAAA
>VWPW01014090.1:854048-896776 GCA_013389825.1 Crypturellus undulatus | reverse complement strand
TATGAGGAAAAGCTTTCTGTTAGGGTTTTTCTTTTTCTTTTCTTTTCTTTTCTTAGATGTTGGGTTACAAGTGACTCATTTATCTTTGTTTTGTTAGTGATAAACCACAAGAACTTTTGGCCTGGATGCTTAGCCTGCCCTTAATTACAAATTATAAGCCCCTTTCTTCCTGTGACACAGAAATGACCCCTTTCTCAAGAAGCCCTTGCTCCTGTGGAAGCAGGGATTTCATAGGAAAACCCACATTGCAGTGTCCTCTTCCCTTTTCAATGAATATGTTCTTGAAAGAGTCACTCAAAAAGCACTTTTTTGATATGGTACATATTCAAAGGAAGAATCTTTTCCAACTCCATTTTGCTGTAGTGAAAGGAGAGGTGATGAAACATCACTGAAGAAGTCCTTCAGATAATGATGTGTGGCCCTGTTTTCCTCTATGAGTTGCAGCCGTGGCATTTGTGGACACCTCAAAGTTGGCCTGAGTTACCTGGAAACTTGCCATTCCAGGGTAAGACTCAGCACATCTCAAGCAGAGCATTGCTCAATGACTCCCTAAAAAGTTTTCCAAGAAATCCACGGGATAAATATGTTCCTCACAGTCTATGTCAGCCATACCAGTGAGGAATGCAGACAGGGGCACAGAGGTCGTCAGACATGTGCCTCTAGAAGCCGTCTTCTTGACTCCCAGCCCTGGGCTTCCCCTGTGGTATCCTCCGTCTCAGTCCTATAGTTCAATTCTGGTTTTCAGATGCAAAATAATAACTGATGCCATGCAACGATCATCTACAGAGCAGGTACAACAAACCATACAGAAAGCTCACATTGAAAGAGGAAACAATCTTCTCCTAGAATAAGTAGGCCTGCATTGGCATTGCAAATGCTCCCTTACCCCTAACTTGGTTATTTTGCTAGTCACACAAGGACACCTGTTTACTTGACACAGTTTCCTCGCTATTCAGCTCGCCGGGTGCCTGTGAGGTTGGCTTTGACATGCACATAAGGTGCAGCAGACCTGTTTTTCCTGTATTCTCAGAAGCCCTGGGGAAAGAGCTCTAACCTGGTGCCATCCCTGGGCACACTCCCTGGCTACACTTGGCCTGTGGTTGCTCTCAGAAAAGCCACCAATGGCAAAGCACCGTCATGCTTGAGACCTGGTCAAGGACACAAGCCTGGGCATGGGGAAATATCACTGGGCCCCTGCCAGGACTCAGGGTTTTTCAGTTGACTTGTAGGAATGCCAAATAACACTTGCAAAGACCAGTCAGGGTGTCAGACCAGGTCCTTGCTATCCCTAATATATTTTTAACTGCAACGTGAACTGTCATGCGGCTCATTTATATATGACTTTGAGAGAGCAGCTTACAATTCAGCTCTGCCATAGAAGTCCATCTTTGTATAAGACCTCATCCTGAAGATCATGTTCCTCTCCCTCCACATGAGGAAAGCAGCACTATAAAAACAGGCAATTACTGTGCAAAGCAGTATGCTTTGAGCCAGAACAAGAAAGCACTCAGGCCTGTTTTACCTGTCATTACCTCAATAGGAATCATTTTAGTTCTTAATTTGGGGGACAAGAAGGGAGAGAATCTGAGGGAGAAAAATAATTACCTCTCAGTAACTCATCTTCTTGACAAAGCTGGAAGTGCTTGGCTGTCCATCAGAAAATGAAAGAAAAAAAGAGTCTAAAGGAATAAAGTCTTTATCATTTTGGCCACTAATGTGTCCAATTGCACATTTTGATAAATACAAATGAAAGAACAAGGCCAGCTTGGCTTAGGAATCTTTGAAGGCACGTAAACTGTTTTATACAGCTTGGCTTAGGAATCTTTGAAGCAGTCCCAGGAAGAGACTGATACTAACAGCCCCTCTGTGAGTGATTAGTAGCGAATCCTGCCACCTCCCTTGAAGGCCAACACCGCAGAGAGGGATCAAGGACCAGATATTCCACTTCGGGTGATATAATTATCCTGGTTATAGAAGTATATAAATATATGATAGCATGCAAAGGAAGCAGTTCTGCAGACAGATTAAGTGATAACTGCAGGGCAAAAAATGTCAGGCAGCTATGAGGTAGCCAGTAGATGCCAAATGGACTTCATTAGTTTTCCTGCTGTAACCCTCCTACTGCTCAAGTTCCTTGTCTGCAAGCACTGGCACAGACACTAGCTGATTCTGCATGTCCTCCTCAATATATATTTTCAGCACTGAGCAGTGGCAGCTAGCAGTCCTCAGGATCTCTAAATAACCACTTACATCTTCACTTTTTCTCAAATGACCATTCATCTTCCATGTCTTCTTTCTGGGCATTCCTGTTATTTCTCTCCCACAACCTTGTTTTTTTTGCTCTCTTTCCTATTGTAGCTGTCTCATCCTGGAGACCTCTCACCTTTAACAAGCAACAGTCTCTGCTGAGAGTCAGGCTCATATTAGTTTACAGCAAGCAGTATTTATCTGTAGACATAGCGTACACATTGTATGTTACATACATATATACAATTATAAAGCTGTTGATAACAATAAAGTCAAAAGTCAAGCACATTTGGGGTTAAATCTGTGGTTAGTGTTATGTGAATAAGAAGAAAGGGCACTAAATGTTTGGGGGTTGTTTTTCTGTTTGTTTGCTTGTTTTTGCTTACTGTTTCCTTTGCAAAGAAGCCACAGCATCTACTTGTCCAATCCATTTGTACTTGGAAAGGCAGTTTCCCACCACTTTAGGTCTTCTTAAAGGAGCAAAGAAAAGCGTGGAGCCGTCAGCTCCAGCTGATCCAGGCAACAGAAGTGAAGCACACCTAGCAGAGACTATTAGTTGATTTTGCTTTAGATGCCGGAGGTGTGAGCCAGACACGTAAGATAAGGGTGATGCCTGTAGACCCAGCACCAGAAGAGCCAGTCCATTTACTATGTGGAAAACTGAAGCTGCAAAGCACTGGCAGGCAAATGTTGGCGCAGAGTGTCTTTCAGCTAATGAATCCTGTTAGACTAGGCTGCACAATATGTGGAACTAACTGGCCTGGGATGAACACATCCTGAGTGGACTGCTGTAACAACAGCTATTGGCTTAAGGCTACATACAAGCTTACAGTGTTTGTCTAGACAACATCATTGGTTAATAGCTCAGTCCATTTTTAGCTGGAAAATAGCTTGTGTATTTACAAAATTATATTTGTTCCAGATGCTCTAGAGGTTTTTTTAAATTAGCAATACAGTAAAAAGCATACAGATAGGTTTGGATCTTATCATTCCTGTATATATATGATCTGAAAGGCTGGGGAGTAAATCTGTATGTCTGCCATCCACACTTAAGCTTGGAGGAAAACTTGGCTCTAATTTAGACCAGAGTTCTTTAGGATATAGCTCTGTTGTAACTAGTTCTGCTGACTTTATACTCAGCCTTGCAATTCATTATTCCTAAAGGCTTGTTCAGAAGCCTGAGGATTCCTGAGAAATCTCAGCTTTCATTAAACAAAAGACAAGAGTTTCTAGACACACCACTGAAAAGCCCCAAATATGTGAACCATCAGTAAATTTTAAAAAAAGAAAAAAACTCAAAATGACTACTTTTTAAAATCATGTGTTTTTAAAAAACATAACTTGATAGGTGATGGGGATGAGGTTTGAATTCTTGGTTTGGCAGTGATGAATTCTGCATTCTTTTTCTTTGCCCAACACTAAGCATATATTGAGGCATAGTAATAAACCATAAAATGGTCATGGTAGAATTTACAAACACATCATAACAACCCCTCTCCTTAATGATGTTCTCCAGTCTTGCAAGACTTGAAAGGCAGATGTTATTAAGAGGAAACTTACGTAATGATCTACAATGGAGTGAGAAGGTGAAAGTACAGCCCTATGATGTATATAGAAGGTAAGTTTATAACAAATGGTTTCCTAAAGCAGATGAATGAATGGGTGGTCTCAGGTCAGGCTCAGAAAAACTGTCATCTCCCTTCTCCGTCTTAGATGAAACACGCCAGACTAAATAACAGCTGCGAGACACTCAGTTATCTGCTGCCCTTCAGACTGGTCCTCCCAAGCGACGTCTGGAGTACTATTTTTCACAACTGTGGTTAGATCTTGCCCTGCTATCATACTTCTTCTCTGGATTCATGTAGTGTAGCAGTTTTTAGCGTGTTCAAGCCGACTGAGCTTTTGATGACTAAATTATTTTTTTGGAAGACAAGAAGGTACTGTGGTCTGAGAGGTCTCCTTAGGACTTTTTTTCCTTCTTTAGAAATTCATTCTTAGCCAAGGAATGAGATTCTAGGATCTGCATATTAACGATGTTGATTCACATTCAGCTTTTGTGACTAGTCTTTTGTCCATAATTGAACTATTTGGAGAAAAATTTGGATCTAATCTGCATGTTCCAATTTTTACTCCTCTCTAACTTGGTTGTTCTAACCACTAACTTTTTTTTTTAAAAAAAAGAAGAAACTCTCTTCTTCCCAAAAATCTTTTAAAAATCCAAATACCAGAAGCTTATATAATATTGAAAGTGCCATTAATGCAATTAGAAATCAAGAATCTTCTGCATTAGTCCAATGTTGTGCTGTTGAAAGGCTGTAAATGCTGGTGGATTTCATTCAGTGGAAAGCTGAAATCACATAGTGATGAATCAGGCCCAGTGGTTTGGTTCGTTTGCAAATATGAAATCCTTAGGAGTTATTGTGCAAGTTCCTGCTGTCTTTATGGGAAAAAATATTTTCCATGCACTATTCAGCCTAGTATCCCTGCAATAAATAAAAAGTGGTTTCTTCTAACAAAACCTCTGAAATGCTGAGTATCTGGACAAGCAGCAATGTCTGAATAATGCCACTGGCTATTTATGCTTTCCTAGTCATGCACATCTTCTCCTTGACGCGCAAAACGTAAGTGCCAATATTTTGCTAGAGAAGGAATATAGAGAACACTGCAGTTTTCTCTGGGCCACTCATATATCTATAAATAGGAAAGCCCAGGAAACTGCTGCTGTCCCAGAATGTCCCATCCATCCACTCCTTCAGATCTTTTCAGTAAAAGATTTCAAACATTTCCCCCTTTCCTTACCTGTCTGTCATGAGCCAGTGCTTTTCACTATTACCTTCTGCTCTCTTCTGCTTGGCCCCTTTCTCTGCCCTTTCCCCATTTGCATCACCTCCCTCCTGCTCTGATTATTTTATGTTTTTTTCTTTTTATTTCAGTCACTTCTCCTCTCCCATTGAGCCAAATGCAAATCCCACATCCCTCCACCATGCCTTCCCCTCCTTCTGCCCTCACCAGCCCTGGTTTCTCTCTAGCCTTGTGCTCCTCATTTCTTATGGGTGTTCCCCTTGACACCTTCCCTATCTCGTGCCTATTGCTCTCTTCTGCTGATTAGTGAGAGCCAAATTTACTTCTAGAAGCATCTGGCACCTTCAAACCCATCATGACTTGCTGTCTTCAGCCACAGACTTTGACAAACACCTGGATCCACTTCACAGTCTTTCTGCTGCTCTTTTCTCCTTCTCCCATATTTCACAAAATGCAAAAATCAGATCCTCTTTTCTTCTTGCCTACCTAAATCTTTTCATTTCTGATTCCTGATATCTGACTCTTCCCAATATTTCTGTCATTTTTGACTACCCAGGTTTTCTTCTTTGATTTGCATTTGCTGAAAAATATGAACTTTTACATTTCCTTCATGCTAACCTTTGATTTAGGACAAAGTTCCCTATAAACAACCACAAGCATCTATTTTTTCAGATCCTACTTTGACTTTTATACTATGAGAAACTTTGTATTACAAGTATCTAGAAACATCTTTTCAACTCGGAAAAATATAACTGAGAAGAAGAAGGTATAGTTTACTGGACACATGAATAATTATTTTTGAAGGATGATACTGTATTATCTTTTGGCCACTTAATATCGATTTACCTTTTCCTCAGTACTAATCTGGCCTCCCCAAAGCACAGAAATGAGAGGAATTTTAACAAGCACTTTGTTCAAGCCCATAGGTGGTAGTGAGCAATCAAGAATAACTCCTGAAGCCCAGACACAGGCTGTTCTTTTTTGATCATGAGGACTTCTTCAGACAGAGAATTCAGAGTAAATTAGCAAGGTAGTTTTAAATGAAATAGCTAGCATACTGGGAGGTATTTAATTGTCATAGCATGAAGCTCCCCTTGGTTTAATTTAACACAAGGACAAGCAACCTACAGTGTTGACATAACCTTAACAGCATTCTGTGAATGAAAAAAAAGAATACTTCCTTGATGCAGACTAATGTAAGAATCCTTCATTGTCTATTACCAGAAAAAAACAAAAGTGTAATGAAATATAAATGCAACTTCAGCTGCCCGAGATTTAAATAGATAATGGTCATATGAGTGTTACAGAGCCTCAGGCAGACTTCCACAACATTTGGTAACCAGCAGGAGAGAGAGCAAAACAGAAACTGATTTTTTTCCGGAGACACTTATATCATTCCTCTGGGTTTTATTCTAGAAAACTACCTGATGCTAACAAAAGCTCTTTATACATTCTTCTGGTTGCCCAAATTGCTTTCTCTCCATCATTTCTGCTTAAAAAAAACCCAGGGAGGAGTCAGGGATGAGAGCAGGGGTGTACACCTGAAGATATGATAGATTGATATGATTCAGTGCCAAGCAATAGATTCCTTGCATTCAAAAGTTGTTGTATAGAGTTCTATAAATATAGCACGTTGCAGGTCCCACAGGTGCTAGGCGCTTCTTCACATCCCACAGAGAGAGACATCCAAAGAGCTACCACATGTGCAGGTGCATTTGGACACAAGTGTTCAAAATTAAGAGCTTTTGGCCGTTCATCCCGGATTTCCAGACGGCTCAGCTCTGGACTCTGACTAGCTCTGATCAACTCAGCTCAGACAGTAACTCTGACAAAGAAACTGAAAATAGTGGCCAAGTTAATATTGCAGAGGTATTGATCACCTGCCAGGGACACGCATAGTCCTGGACATGTCAGATTCATTTTAAATATGTTATATAAAATACATCAACAACAAAAAAATGCTATCCAAGAAATTTCAGACAGTCCTAGATATTAGGAAAACTTTGTGGCCAATGGTAAATCTTTAGCAAAGGTGATTTAACCAGAATGACAGAGCTTTGGTCCACTCTACAAAGGTCTGGAACCCGCTCTATTATGGAATGTGTTGAAAGCAGTTACCTACAGGGCCACACACAGACTTTATTACTCTGTAGATCAGAAGTCTCATAGGGGCTAAGAGTCATTTGATTGATAATTTAATAATATGTTTTGGGAGGACAATTTTGCATAAAAATGGGTCGAGAAAACAAAGCATGGGCTTTTTCAAAACAAAGCAAGAAGGAATTTTAATTCCATAGAGGGCATTTGCTTGTTACACATATTCACCCAATGTTTCTCCTTCCTCACAGTTATCTCTCCCCCTTATTACAAGCCCAGGTCTCACGAGTTTCATATCAAGTTTCAGGTGTGTCTGAAAACTCAGGCTGCCAGACAGCTCCTCTCTCTCCTGGTTCTGCTGATGCCATGGAATATGGACATGCAATCAGATATGCCATCTCAGCTATGAATATTTAGTGCCATTACAGTGCAAGGAATGCCACCTGCCAGCACAGGGCAACATGGGAAGGAAAGTCCTTGCCAGGAACTAAACCTTAATGAGCCTAAAATGTATTGAGGAGCTTGGCAAACACAAACCCAGGCACAGAATAAGCAGTTGCAGAAACTTTCCAAAGCGAAAAGTTTACAAGGCAATTATTTACATTGTATGGATGGTTTTAATTATAGGACAGTTTAGACCAGTTACTTAAGCTTTCCCAAGGGGTAATTAGTCACCCTGTGATTTTGCATATTTTCCATTGCTGTTTTGAGGCAAATCAGCTGTACTTATCAGAAGATTGACCTGGCAACCTCCATTCCTGGCAGATTATAGTTTGACTTTCACCATGACAGTCACTAATCTACTCATAAATGTTTCCACTCCTTAATGCTCTAACAAGAAAATTTTATGGAGATCACAGGACTATCCTCTCATTTTAACTGTAAGAAATTTCAAGCAGTGATGGCGAAAAAAGACCATTTGTTACAGCCACTACTTATAATAGCTGCTGTACATTTCAACACACCAAAAATATATTTATATTCTAGACTGTCACTGTAATAAAAGGTCTTTTTCATCTTGCTCATAGTCATAAGTACTGTAATTATGTATATATCTTACTTACACGGGGCACTCAGACTGCACTTTTAGTTGTGCAATAATTTACTAAACTGAATGGAAGTAGATTCATTCCCACAACAATTTCTCCACAATAAATGAGATTCCCAAAGACATATGGCATAGTATATTTCAAATAATTCATTTTTCAGTATTTCATCAGCTGTGTTTCTTTGGCTGCTCACAGGAGTCATAGGAGTCATATTTGCTAGCAGTTATTCTAACATTTCTTTTTCTTTAGCAATCATAGCAACTATATGACTAGAATAATGTCAAATGCAATTTTGATTTATTCTTACATATTTCACAATAGAAAATAAACTAGATTTTGTTTCAAGTGCCAGCACTTGAATAGCTGCACTTTTAAAAATTTCTTATATTCATTCACGTTACTCTCATTTTCTACTAATTCTAATTTCAGTTATTCAAGCAATAATTTCTTACACTGAGAAAGGTGATAATGCGCATTAATCACATTAAATTTAAATTTTGATTGTTAAATAGTAAATTACATTATTTTAAAAGAACTAAAATGGCATAGAACTGGCACTTTAGCAGAGTAAAAAGCTACTACTATGACTACTGACATTATTGGAATGTCATCTAGCCTAGACGCATTATCCCTGAGACTCTATGTACTTGCATTATAAACTGAAATTCAAACAAGAGCAAGTAGAACATTTTGGATCTTTCAAGTTATGTATGATAACATTGATGGTGAAATCTTTGAATACTGAGAATAAGCCATTCATATAAGCTTTTATATATAAGGAAAGGAGTCATTAAGGAATGACAGACACTTTCAGATATCTTTGGCTTGTGAAATGGGTCAGAATTTGATGTCATGTAATATCTCTTAATATCTATACATGAATATACATTCATATAAACATAAAATGAATAAATATTGCATGGTAAATTTAGAAAGAGTAATTTCCATTGTTTTAGCATGGAAACAAAATTGCAAGAGCTCCTGGTCTTTTAATACAGAATTAAGCTAGCTGTTTGGGTCAATTAGTTCATCTCCTTGTTGTTTTTTAGGTCCCTGAAATTCAGGAAAGGTATCATGATCAGAAGAGCGTCTTTGGTCTGAAAATAAGGAAAAAGAAGGTGATTCTTAAAAAAGGGGAAAAAAAAAAAAAAAAAGAAAAAGGCCAGATCCTGTTCCTGTGCCAGCCTCCTCAGCCCTTCGCCACTCCTGCAGAGAGGCATTTGCAGGGAGCTGACGGCAGGAGACACCTTGGAGCCTTACAAGCGTTTATCTTTGGCACGGGACAAAGTTGAGGAGACACTCATAGTGTATGCACGATATCGGGGTAAAGATACCCTCTTTGTAGAGGACAGTAATAGCGAACGCCTGCACAGTCAAATGATTCAAGTGCGCCGTGACCCATCACACACACTCTGCACTGGAGAACTGGACAAGGAGCGGGACTGGAGTGAGAGCCACTTCTCCATATGGGCTCTGTTGATCTTGTTGGAATTCCTTGGTGACCATTATGGCCAGGTTTGGGCTCCTTTCCACCACCAAATACTGCCAAGACCCTGGCTCTCTGCCTGACCGATACTTTGCCTCCCACAGCACTTCTGAAGCACAGCAGAGTATCTCACATATTTTCTTTTGCTTTGCAACCAACTCAAAATTTCACCCCTGTTGTCAAAAAAAGCTTAACTGTCTACCAGGTTTTACCCTTGGGAACCAGACATTCACAGCCTTCTACACACATGTAAATTCATTTAGACATGCAGTCATTCTTTGTTTTACAAACTACTATCCATACTTAATTTAGATCTGGGAAATAACATCCCTCCAGAAGTAAGAACTAGCAGATTTCAGAGGTCAACACAGAAATCAATGACCGCAAAAGAATGTTTTTTTTGGAGTCAGGGAAGGCAACTCAGTGGTAGAACCTCTTCTGATTCATACCCATGCAATGCTACAGCAGAACAACTTTCACTGCAGCAATAGCCTGATACCAACATGGACATTCTAGTTGTTAAAGCCCATTTCCATAGATTTTTATGTACAAAGTTTCCAAAAGGGAGAACAATATTTTACTGTGAATGACACTTTAAGTGTCTTTTTATGAATCATCAAGAGTCAGTTAATAGGTACTCGTATTGAAAACCTTAAAATAATAAATTACTAATAGGGACCTACACACTAAAGTGCTTTGTATGTCATATTTTCTATTCTTGTTATTTAACAAAGATATTTCACAGAGTGTGGCAAAAAATATTTTCTCCTCTTTAAAATAAAGTGTATTAATGTCTGCTTTATTTCCATGCACTTGGTATGATATAAGGTTTTACTGAAGGCCTCAAGAGTGCCCAGAGCTCTGGGAGACTCTGTATTTTGCTATGAGCAGCACAGTGTCCATGTCTTTATTGCAAGTTTTGCCTTTGCCGAAAAGCCAGGCTGGCTTCTGCTACCACTCATGGTAAAGTTTGTAATTCACCGGATAGAAACTACTTTCGGGATAGAAAAGTGAGGGAAAGGGGTCCTCCTGGACAGCAGTTACTATTCCTGAGCCGAGGTCAGCCACTGATGGTGTCCTGATCAGGAGATCAACTCTCCAGGTCTTTCACCTTCTACATTTCCTTGCGATAAGTCTGTAAATTCATTGTCTTTTTGTTCTGCTTGTAGAGCACCAAATGTAGTGGATGTCCAGGTTTATAAATGGGCTTCCTAAGTGCAATAGCTATAATAGCAACATAGATAATGGTCTTTACATCCAAATAAAAGCCTACTTGCAGATGTGTTAACAAGAGAGGAAAAATAAACAGCAGGTCATACTGAACTAAGAAGTAATTCAATTTTCATACACAATATTGTGAACAGTTTTTCCACAATCCACCAAGCTCCACCTATGAATAAAATTGGATCTTACGACAGTTAAACTGAACATGCAATTCCTTTTCTCTAGTGGAAGAATACAATGGGGATGTCTCCATTTGCACAATACATAAGTCTATTGATATTTAATTCAACCCCAAATCAACTCTTCCAGAAAATACTCGATATTGGTTAGTAATAAGGGGGAAAAAAAAAGGGGCGGGGGGGAGAAATCATATGCAATAAGTACAGCTAAGCTGCAAAACTTCCATGAAGATGACTTTTTACTGGCAAAGCTAGCTCTACAAGTAGGGAAGTGAGGATCTAGCTCTGTTGGTTAATCCATACCAACTAACACCTTGAAGCATAATAAAACTCTAAGCCACATAGCACAATATATTTGAGAAAGCAGCTCCTTTGAACAAGATGTAAAGTATTATTCTCTTTGGTAGTATTAAGTGAATTAAAAGAGCAATTTTTTGGTCCCTTATTTAAATCATGAAATTGCATGAACAAAAGTAGAGTAATAATAAAACTGTACATAAACCAGCAGTTGCAAAAGACATTTTCAAATCTTTTCAATAAAGTCTAATGGTTCCCCCTCATCCCTGTTTTCTATTCCATTGCACCTAGACCAGAACTACATCAGGAAAAAATAGAAATAGAAATAGATCTCTTGAAAGATCTCTTGAAAGAAATTGTTTTACTGAAGTTGTCAGGGGAACACTGGGCAAGATTTCAAAGGCAGGTATCAGCTGATGATTACATAATATTGATTCTTTTCATTGTTTCTGTTGATCTTTAAACTGTTAGTATGGAGTCAATGTGACTTGATTCCTTCAAACAGAAAATGGCACAATGACTTCATGATGAAAATGGTTGTGCTGATTAGGAAACCAGTTTTGCATCACAAAAGCAAATATGTGGCCACATCTTCATGCAGGCACAGAATGTGGTGTGCATACTTTTCCTTCTTGTTTTCATGGTGACAACACTCAGCTTTTGCTTGCTCTGGAGGTGGGCTTTTTGCATGATGTTGACACAAGGACTGTATGAGGAATGGATTTTTGGAAATGGCACCGAAACTTGGCTGGTTTCCTCTGGATTTGTGCCACACGGGTGACTGACCTTTTACAAGAATTTTATTCATTTCTGTCTTTTCACTAGCATATGAACTTATGCTAGTGATTCTACCTAGTGATTGCACAAGATTCTCCTGAAGTAACAATTTGGCCGAGACAATGACGTAAATGAGTATGGTATTATCGATACCGGGGAAGCAGAGATTCAGCTCAGTTCCTATCACTGCCAGCACATTTTCCATCATCTTTAACCTGCAATGACCCATTGAAGAAAGGAAAGAATACTACTGAACACGTTTCACTTTACACCAAAGGCATTTGAAGAGTCTGCCCAAATGCATGGATAGTATCAGTATTATGTGGAATGCCATGTTGTGGTAGGAACTACAGTGGCTGATGATATGTTGTTTTAAAGCTCTTATCTTCACTGCTTTTTAAAATCTTTACTACTGCCTGAAATTGTGGCCTTTAATTGTGACCATCATGGTGCTCCATCCTCTTTTTTGGAATTTCTTTTGGTATTTCTGTTATTTGGTATTCCAACTATGATGGACTGCAGTCTCTTCCTTATCTCCTATTGTAAACAAAATTTGCAGGAACTTAATTATCTTTGAGGCCCATCTGCACCTCAACCAAGACAGTCTGCAATCAGACAGTGGTCCAAAGAAATGTTGATGGGGACTAGGGTATGTGCACACATAAACATACTCATATAGATTATATTTCTCTGGTAAACCAAGCTAAGAGCGAAAAGCCTTTAAAGGTCCAGGCAGCTCACAATGGATTTTTTTCTCCATGTTTTTGCTAATTTTGTTGTTGGGGTTTTTTGTTTTGTTTTGTTTCTCCTTTTCTTAATGAAATATCTGACTAACCTCGTTCTCTGCTGTGTTGAAACATTGTCATAATTTTAAAATAAAACTTTTAATTTTTCTTTTGAGAGATACTTCACCATATAAAAACAGATCTTTTTCCAAAACCAAAGGTTGAAATTCTTGAAAAATGTTACTCTGAACACATTTTGACTATTTTGTTGCAAACAAGTCCTTCAGCTTCAACTGATTCATTCAAACACAAACTGCTTGTTTACTTGAAACCCTTTACTGATTCATATCCAACTTCACAAATAGCTTCCATCCTCCCCAAGTGCACTTTTTGACAAAGTAATTCCATGCAGCTCCGTTGGCCTCCCTCATTTCCATGTATTTAATCTCAAAGGCAAAGTAGTTTAGGCTAGAACTTAGCAGTTATATACAGGAAAGGACCACAAGTGTATAAATATGTGGAGGAGGGGAAGGATCTTCAACTGCAGTCATTTTAAATTCATTCAGACTGAAAACTTTGAACTGGGATTTTCATGAGTGGACAATGAATGATTTATACCAGAATTAAGGCAGACTTTCCTCCTCGTTTTTGTCATAGTGGTATTCTGTCCAGAATCGCCTGGAGTTGGGAAATTCCATTATGCTTCTCTCCTGAGAGTGACTGAGGAGGCTCCAACTTCTCTCTCAGGGTCCCCTGCTGCAGCCTGGGAAACTCTTCATTCCCAGCGAGATTCGGCAGCTTCTTGCCACTTTCTTGACCCTACGCAACAGATGCGGCCGGACACAGAGAAGTCTCAGCCTTGCGAGTAGTGGGAAAGTGATGCAGGTGCCCTCTGAGTACATCCTCATGCTCGTACAGCTTGTGCTGCTTCAGTCTAGCATGCAACACATGGTGCTCTGTGGGCGTCCCCATGGTCACTTCAGAGCTGAAAATGCCTCCTCTGGAATTTACCTTGTAAGGAGAAAAGTGGTCACAAAGGAAACAAGAGACAACACTGTTTGTCTTCTCTTCTAGTGGGGCATACAGTGCTAGGTCACTGTTGGGCAAAAGGCCACACTTGCATGGATAGTTTAAACAACCTCTCTAAGAACCACTAGAATACACAAGTCAGCTGAGGCATTAAAATCTTCTCCATGTGACCTTTGTTTGGCAAACATTCTTTTAATTCAATTATAAATTGCAGGCTGGGACCAGGAAACAAGCAAACAAAAAAAAAAAAAAAAAAAAAGAAGACAGAGAGAGAAAAAGAAAACAAACACCAACCTATTTAGCAAAGAAAAGAGCCAAGTCTGGTCTTTATATAACAACTTACTTTCAGAAAACACTTGAAAGAAAGGGATGGGCAAATCAAAACCCACAGAAACTGTCAAATTAAAATCCACAGAAATACAGAAGCATGTGCTCTTGTGTCTGTTTAACTGTAATACATAACTTTCTGAACAAATATTGCTGCAAACTGGAATTTCCGTGAATTCTTGGGTAATACCAACAGGTCATTGGCTGAATAAATTCCTGTGAAGCATCAACAGGTAATTAGCTGACAATTAATATACACAGTTATGAGATTAATTTCTAATCCTTGAAAAAAGTGTTTCTATTGCTTTTGTATTGCCCTGCAAACAAAGGGTGAAAGCAATTTAGAGAAAGTGCAATGCACTCATTAACTAACAGGATTAGAAATCCAAAGATACAGACTCACTTGAACAATACATTCTTGACATTTGTGTTCATAAGCCTTGCCAACTAAAGAGAATCAACTTTGGTTTCGTAATCTAGCAGTAGATTAGGAAAAAATAATTGGTTCTCTAGAAAATTTAGGAGAAAATTTTCCATTAAAATTACTAAAGGTAAGAGTGTTTGGGAACAGAGAGTAGAACTTGTTGAAAATTTTCATGTGGAAAACTATTCTGTTAGAATATGGTGATTCAGTGAAATGAAAGCATTTCACAGGAATGTAAATAGCTATTGATCACTTCAAAAATTTACAAAGATAAGTGCAAAACGCTTGATGGAGTTCTGTAGGAATAAGGTGTCAAAATGAAGTGTTCTGACTGCATTTTTTATGAGGACTTTTTGATATTTTCTGGGACATTCTGAAACAGAATTTTGCCAAATTACGAGTAAAAAGAAATTTTGACATGTTCAATTTTCACATGTTCCATTTTCCATTGCAAACCATTCTTATCACAAGAAAGATGATCAAGCTTGTCAGCAGTCACTACAACCCCAACTCACTAGAGCTTCCAGAATAAAATGTTTTGTGTCCAGCACTGTGATAGTCTATAACTAAAGAGAGAGGCTCAAAATATCAGAATTGAATAGGGTTAAATATGTAGAGGAATCTCTTAGTCTACCCTTAAAAGAAGACTCAAAGTTATACAGACAAGCATCCAGTTAAAAATAGAATGAAATTAAAAGCACCATGCAGTTTGCATAACAGAAACAAAACAGATCACCTGAGTGTGCACCTGGTTTGTAAGTGCCACAACTAAGTAGTATCACTGAAATTAACCAGTGCTCAAACTATGCTACAATTACCACTAATTTAACGTGGCTTCCTTTATTTGTACTGTTCCAGGTCATGAAAATTTCTGGATCAAATGACAATGGGACAGTTTCTATACAGGATATACAGATACAGACAAGGAATTTGATCTGAAGTTGTGGATTGTTACACATCATCACACCAATGCACAAATACTGCTTGGGTAACTGCATGTAATATTCAAATATCTGCTACTGGATAGCTACCTTAAAAAAATCCATCTCATTTTTTTTTTCTGTGGTAAGCGTTCTATCATTTAATTCTACTATTTAATTAAATGAAGAAAACCAGCACTACTTCTGCATGTCATGGCTTCTCCCATTTCTCAGCCTTTCCCTCAGAGGATCAATTCTGCTGTATCTAAGGCTAAACCTTGATACAATTCCCTGTTCTGTTTGCAGCAGAGACAGTGGCACAGTGCCAAGACTTCCAATGAGCTTTAAGTTAAACTGTTTTAACCTGCAAAACAGCTGCGACATAGCCATTGGAGCAACTCTTCAGACAGGGTACGTTTACTTGGCTGCTAAGCAAAGTAGCCCTGCATCTGTAGCCAGAGAAGGTGTCTCTATCCAGCAGTGCAGCATAGTTTACTGTGTCACAGAGACTTTAGAAGTTCAGAAATAGCAACACAGGATGAAAAATACAAAGCCTAAGAGTCAGGTCTGACAGGTTGTAACTCTCTTCAGACATTATTTATTTCAAAATAACCCACACTCTTTGAAAATAAGGTATTTTTTAAGCAATGCAAACATGGCTTAATCCATTTCCAGTGTATCATCTGGTGTGGACATCTGCTTAAATAGGTCAATTCAATATCAGTGTGTGCAGGAGGACCTTTTAGGGGCATATAGGGTGTATACATATTTCCAGGTAATTTTGAGCAATAGCAGGTAACCAATAAACCAAAGCGTGAGCTGTCTATGGCCTGAGCCATTTATGTCAATGCTACATGGAATTCCTTAATTTGGACAGGTTCTTCGGTCTAAATATCCTCATCTCACAAATGGATTGTTGCTCACTGGAAGACCCGCTGGTTCAGCGCCTGGTATCTCCATAGGGCTTGCAGTGTCCCCATTGCAGAACCTTAGCAGAGCTTCCCGTTTAGTTCCTGGCTGACCCTTTGCAAACCAAGCCACAGCACAACTGGAGCAACCAGAAGATTCATGCAGAAATGCACTGCTGCACCAAACCACAAAGCTAATATCCACAGGGCCACACTTACTCTTCCAGAAGCCCCAGAAACTTACCTCCTCAGAGGGCTTACTGTAAAGGAGATCATAGAGAAAAGACAGGTTTTTGATGCAAATCTAGTTGCAGACACCCTCCTGTTTTCCCAGCATCTCCCCTTGGCAGCTCTCTGTCACAGCACACAGCTTGGGGCTGCTACTTCTTTCTTTTGTAATTGTGCTACATGATCACATCTGTAGTACATGAGTGAAACTATTTAGAGGTATCCTTTTCGTCCCCTGACAGATTTTGGCCCTGCGCTTCCACATTAAATCATTCTCTGCTCTAGAGCTCACTGAAATCAACAGCATGACCCCAGGACTTAACTCAGCCCTTCATGTTTCAGCAGTTATAATCAACCAATTGTTCTTCATGCTTTAATGAAGTTCATAGAAAAGGAGATTTTGAAAAAGAGGGTTAAGACTCAGTCTATGAAATGTAACTATGTAACTAATCTGTCTGGGAAAATTTATAATTCATTTTGCACATTTTTAAGGCTGTCTCCGACCCTAATATCAGAACAACATGCAAAGTTTGGAAGTATGTAATTACTTTGCTTATAAAAATAGAGAATTTTATATATCAATCTTTTTGCATACTACGTATATGTATACATATATAGGAATATATAGGATTGTACAGTGTGTTTTGTGTGTGTATATGTAAGATGTATAAAAATATGCATGCATACATGACATTGTATATATATAGTAAAAAAAAGTATATTGCTTAATAATAAAGTAGTTATTATTATTGCCAAACCCTAGTTTTAAGAATTTCAAAACCTAGCAGTCGGAGCTTTGGCTGACCTTTTCACTGAGAGTATGAGGTCAAATGGCTATCAATGAGTTCTATATCACCAATATACAGAATCTTCTGTAACTAAAATTAAATGTACACCAGCTGAAGTTCTGCCTCTTATTCTACTTTTAGTTACTTCAATTTTACATTATTAGACCCAGCTATCTTCTGCAACTTGTGGTCTCCTTCAGTACCAAAGGAGCCTTCACTGATTCAGATATAAAATATTACTAACCTGTGAGAGAATTTATATAGCAGCTGCAAGAAAATTTATACAGCAACCAAGACCTGCCTCTGGTAAAGGATACAAGTTATGCCCATGCATATGTCTGTGCCATACCAACACATCCTTTAGGTTCTGCTGTATCTAATAATTAGCTGTCCACCCTTCAAGACAGAGTTCAGTGCTCCCTAGACAGTAAAAAGGGAGAAATGACTTCTTCAAAATGGCATGTAAAACAGCAAACCATGGAGAAGCTTTTCCTAACACCGGTTTACTCGATGAATTGCTACTTAGTGTGAGCTGATGGAAAGAGCCAGAAAGCAAACCGCTTCTTAAAGTCCATCTCTGCAGATCCCTCATTTTCTGGGAAAAGGTGTTGATACTGAACCAATGCGGTTAAGAATCCTCCTTCAGAGATATTTTTTGAAGAAAGAATTAGCCACAGCTATCTTAGGAAGGTGTTCATCATCTGTTTGTGTGCAAAGTATATTCTGAGAATATTTGTCAGGATGAATCACCTTCTCCAGAGGATGTGGTGGGAAAACGCATGGGATGGGATTTATCTGAGCAAGCAGACCACAATGTAGAGTTGGGATTCAGTTGTCTGGTAGGTGTGTAATGCTGTTATGCACTCCTTGGCTTTCAACTTCCACACTAGGTTTGAAAATGTTTCCCACCGGTGATAGCCAACCCCTGCTTACAGATGTTTTGGATATTCTATCCCTTTGCTTCTGGGTTTCAGTCAGGCTTAAGTCACTTTAAGCCACTTAAGGCACTGCCACTTTTCATGGAACCCGCAGGAACAAAATTATTTTTCAGAGTTCAGCCATTTTCCAAATACAATGGGAATTTTTTCCAAGGGTTCAAAAGCTATCATGAGAAGGCAGACAGTGAGCACCGTCTCACAAACTTATTCCCTTTGACAACAAGACTGTCATGGAATTTAGGTACTTTCAAGATTTGGTAGGAGGTGAGCAGGAGTTTTCAGTTTTACCTAAGTATTTTCTTAATATGAATTAGAAGACTGCAGAAGTCCCTTGGATGACATTCATAGGCTTTTTCTTATCCATTACAATAACATGTGGGTTCACAACGCAAAATCTGTCTGACCCACTGGGGAATAGCGAACAAGCTTCCATGTGTTGCAAAAGAACATGGTCATATAAAGTAGTGTCACCATGTAAATTTAATTTAGTCTCATCTAAATGCTCAGTTTGGAGACCTGGATCCAGAAGGGGAGATTATGCACTACAAGTGCAGGGAGATTATGCACTACAAGTGCAGGGAGAAGGACAGGAAGCCTCATTTAACAACAGCCCCTTTCCTTCTTATCCACTCGGAGTGAAGAGAAGAATGTCAGCTGAGGATGGTCTTATGCTCTTCTTCATAAACTTGCTTCTCGGAGTGGAACAATTTTGTATTTTGGTATTTGCCAAAGTCGAATATGACACATAAGTGATACTCTATTCCCCCGCTTTCTCACTCTCCTCTGTTCTCAATTGTTTCCAGACTTCTTGGATTGACAGAACGTTGTGATGAGTTTCAAGACGCTTCTGCCACAGATTAACATATAGTAGTAAACATAGCATAGGAAGACAGTTTCTTCAAAATATGAATTCAAATCTAGAGATAACCAAATCTGAGAAAGAAGGTACTGAATTGCTCTCTTTGTTTCAGTTGTTGTTATGTATTATTTCAGTGTAATTCACTGTGCAGTAGGAGAAGCCAAGCCGATAAATTATGTTTCATACAGCAGAAATAGTCCCTGTGCAATTTCCTATTCTTCATTGGTTGGGATGAGTTGCACATGAAATCATTCATGTTGAAAAATGACCACAATTTTCAGTCATTTTACAAATGACTGTTTCAGTCACCCGGTTAGTGGGATGAGTAAAAGAAAGAGACTTTCAGCAAACTGACTGGTCACCTAGAGCTGCATTCCACTGGTTTTCACTTAGTCATTTTATAAAATGTCTAAAAATTTCGAGCAGCTCTAGAAACTTCCTCTTCCCACCATATTGAGAAGCTTGGAGCTATTACGTGTTTCTTGTGAGAGCTGACACTCAGCGTGGAAGAGTTGCTTGATGTGAGCACTGGCGGTCCTTGATCAGGCAGGGCTGAGTGCGGGCTCTGCACGACTCTTCTCCACAATCTTCTTGGTGGAGAGCAGAGCTGTGCAAAATGTCACTATACACTTGGCACACAAAAATGTAAAACAAACAGATGCAAGCACATTCAGAAAGGAAAGCAGAGCGTGACAGACGATGTCACAGTAGTCTCAATAGTGAAAATAAGCATTGGCTTCTCTTCAAGTGCCTGTCAACATGCACGTTTACATCACTAATATTTGGCTTGCGGAGCACATTTTCCTTTTGCAGTACCTGTGCCTTGTACATGTGCTCCCTTCCCACGCGTGCTGTGCACACATCTCAGTTTCTCTCTCGGCTTCAGAAAAAGGTCCCTTTGCCTCCCTCTTTTTTGGCTTCCACTCTGATTTCCTCCTACTGGCACTTTTCTTTTTGCCTTCCCTTCTCTGTTTTTGTAGTTATTTCTTTCAGCTTATTATCAAGTAAAGAACAAAAATTGTTTCCTTACTGACAACTGCCTATATGTGAGGTTGTTTCCATGCTATGTGACGCTTAAGTTAACTAAGACCTTGACCCTTCCCTCAGCCGCAATCCTCCCCTTTCTCATGTGTTTCCCCTCATGCTGCCAGGCAAAGAGAGTCAAATCAGGTTTTACTTTTTAAATTTTCATCAGATTTAAATTACTAGAACATCTTTCTCTGACCAGTCGTATACTTTCACTAAACTATTTTACACTCTCTCTCTTACCCCATGCCCGCAGGCATCCAACCTCTCTGTGCACTGTCATTCATGCACTAGTCGTACAGGCAGCCAGGCAAAACACCTTGGCTGCCTCAGGGAAGTCCTTCACTCCTCAGTCTTCCAGCTGCCTCCCATGAAATATGGAGTCTCCTGGTGGTGCCGATTTACGAGTGTGACAGTCCAGAGAGCACACTGGTTATCTCAGTTCATCAGCAGGGCTGCTCCCAGGATGGAAAGGATCCGTTCAAGTAAGTGGTTGTCTGTGCAGCAAAGAAAACTACTGTTCCAAGTACGTGCAGTTTCTTGGAGGGTTTTTGATAGCTCCGAAAATGGTAAAAAAATAAATAAATAAAGCCAGCAGAGCAACATATTCCCTGTATGCCTGCTCCCATTTTAACCAAGTAATTAGCATTGATCAAGCTGAAGTGGCCTCTTGGTCTGCAGTTTATTTTTCTAATGGAAAAAGAGATTTCAAGACCTAGCCAAAGAAATGCACTGAAAGGCTCTTCAGAATTGAGTGTACAGGCAGTCTTATTACATTCTAAAATATCTTCACTTTTCAAGTATTGCAGAAGTTCATCAGGTATATTAGCCTATATTTGTATTTAATGCTCTATCTAAACAGTAGACCATCCTGGAGATTGCTGTGGGGGAAGTGTTTGTTTATTTGCTTTATTTTGTATTAAATTTATTAACTGGTTCTGAAAGCAAGAAGAATTGCAAGCTGGGAAAAAAGAAATAAGGAGAGGAAGTGGGAGTAGACTACATGGCTACATTTCTAATCAGAGTTCAGAAGCTGCCTTTCTCTGTCCAGGGGACTTCCACCATCAGGTCATCAGAGGAGGCCTGCACAGACCACACCATGTAGCTGTGTACGAGCTGGCTCTTTTGGAAGGAGATTAGGACTCGGTTCATAAATTGTTTGAGCTTTACCAGATGGCAGAGGAATAAAACAGAGAGGAACTGAGTGTTGAAATGGACACCAATCCCACTGTATATAGGCAGGGAAAACCTTGGCAGCTTCTGATCTCTGGCCCTTCTGATCTTTTTTCCTCCCACTATTTCTTCTTCTAATCCCATCTATGGATGTTGCTTGTCTCAAGGACATGTAAACTTTTAATATTCTAGGCACACAGTTTCTTCTGTAGGGGGCTCATTTAGTCTTTGGTGTTCAAGTCTATTTGCTCTTAAGAAACATATTTCTTAAGAGAACAGAGAAGAGAACAACTCATGATACTAGTGCCGGTTAGGAAAGAAGCAGCTATTTCCAAACAAGCAGCAAATTACAATGGTTGCATCTGCTGGATGGAAAATTTTCTTTCATACTTCATTGCTCTCCACAGGACTGAATCAGCTGAGTCAACTCAAGTGACTGTTCCCAGAAAAGATAAATGACCACTTATTTCTTATAACACACAAAGTCTTTCTCAAATGTACCCAAAATTTATACATACATATATATATATATATATATATATATCTATATAAAGGACAAGAAGAATTTTCTTTTTATTTTCTTCAGATGGTATGAAGGTAGAAGGATCAAGAAATAAGAGTTCAGTCTAACAACATGTTGTTAAGGGAAAAATAGAGATCCTCTGCAAACTCCTAATGTGTGTTTCCAGGTGCCATGCCTAGCCAATCTGGCAAATAGAATACAGGCTTTGTTCTTGCTTTTCCTAGATACTTTTTCTCAGTGGAGACCTATAATGGTTTTAATTTTTTTTTCTATTTTATTCCTATTGCCATAGGCACCTTTCCAATCACATTCTCTTAAGGGACAGATTCAACAGATTCAAAAACTTTTGTTCTCACTTGACAACTTCATGACCTTTTGACCCTTTGATAAGGTGTCATCTTAGAACTAGTCCTGCCAATTTCTCTGGAGGTTTCTTTTCACTGCTGGGATGGTGGGGAGGAGACACATAAAGTGCAGTATTTTGTCCTGGCAGTAGTCCTGCTGGAATTACTGACCCCTGTAGTAAGTAGCACTTAGAATGAGTCAAAGAAGCAGAATCTGTCTCTTGAAAGCTGGCTACAGGAACATGAAGCCCGATGTTATCATTTCTATTCATACTCTGTGTATGACTATAAAGTATCTGGCATAATGAGCGGGGTCTTGCTTATCTGAAAATTACACTAGGAAAGAATAGTGTGTCATTTATTGAATGATGTCAGCACGTCGCTCTCCTGCAGGAGCATTTAGAAATGAAAAACGGCTTTTTTATAGACACTGGGTAGGGTCTAGAAAGTCATCTTAGATCTTCAAGGTTAATTTGGCAAGGGACTAAAGGAGAAAGCTCAGTGGAGGAGAATTAGGCAAGCTGCTTGATAAAAGGTTGTGTAGATTAGATCAGTGCTCCACTTCCACTGGTGACGCTAATGGAAATGAATTGATCCATTCTACAAGGACATTGGCCTGTTACTAAGATGGGCACTTGCAGGTTTCTTCACTCTTTCACTCTTCTCTTTCAGAAGAAGAGAGGTAAGAAGGGTTTTTTTGTTGTTTTTCTTTTTTTNAGGGTTTTTTTTTTTTTTTTTTTTTTTTTTTTTTTTTTTTTTTTTGCTTGCTTTCTTCTCCTGTGGAGAATAACAAGCAGCTTCACAATGCCTTAGATACATATACATACATATTAATTGCTTTGGTGGCACCTGTCACTGAGAGCATGATAAGGCTAAGGTTTGGATCTGAAACCCGTGGGTGCTGACAGATGCGAGGATCTAGCTGGGATGCAGGGTGTCAGCCATACCTTTTCTACTGGTTCCTCCAGGACTTGAAACCAAACACTCCAAAGTTTTGGAGTATTCCTAATCAGTCAAGATCTCCATCAAAAATGTGCAACCCAAATCCATTTTTGGTCTGAAATATGCCAGGCCAAATGCCAGAGGACACATACCTAATTACCAGGCTGAGCTGATTATTCTTTCTACTGTACTTTTCCCTGTAAATTTAGAATAAATTATATCCTTGGTAAATTACACAAAGAGATGATTATACATTTAATTGGATGTTTACCTCTCATTTTCTTCATGTAGCAGTAGCTAGTGTAGATTACAGGAACTCAGAATAATTTTTATGTAGGAATGCATTTTCCCAGGGTTAGAGTCAAAGAAGAAAACTCTAAGACTCTTGTTTAGGGAAATGTTTATACCATATTCAGCCTTTTTTTCTTTCTTTAATATGAAAATGAATAGTATCAGGGGATAGTGTCTCAGCTATTTGCAATCCATTGGAAAATGCAGATTAGATGAGAAAATACATAATTTATTAAATGTATTGCTTAAGGTGAGAAACTTGAAATTGAGTTTTGTAAGTTTGGGGATTTTGGGTTATATTTGGCATAGGCTACTCAATCTCATGAATTATTCAGAGCTAAACCTGACAGTGGAAATAACAAGAAAACAGACATAACATTCGAAATGTGTTTTTATTTTATTGGAGGGGGGGAATTAAAAGTTTAAAAATTAAATAGCTACAGATCAGAAAGCTTTTTTCCTTCCTCATTAAACAACTGTTGATGGACGACTGCTGCTCTGCCTGTGAAGGGAGTACTGATGTGTACTCACTCTTGGTGGCACTTAAGCAAGAATGTTACAGAAATATTACATGCTGTCCATTAAACTGCCAAAAATGCTATACATAATTAGAAATTGCTTTGCATTGAACTATTTTATCTTCAAGTAGTGAAAATGTATATATTAGACATAGGGTTGAGAGTATCAAAATACTGATGTCTCACATCTGCTTGAGGAAATCAACTTTAAAGGAAAATTCATCTTTTAGGATTGTCCTTTCACCATAAAATCCATTTGCTATGGTAGTAAAGTACTCTGGTATTCTTCAAAAATAGAAAGCATTGTTCAAATAGTAATATTGTTTTACTCACTCAGGTTTAAATGTAGCCAGCAGAAAACCTGCTATTGCTGCAATAGGAGCTAAATCTAACTCTTTATTATACAAGCATCAGATTACCTTGTGTCTGAAAGATTTCTTATGTATGTTAAATTCTTTTTGTTTTGTTTTGTTTTGTTGGCAACAAATATCTTAAGCTACCATAAAGAAGGAGTTGATTCAGGAACTGAAGTAAAAGCCCTCAGTTTCTCAGTTCTTTTTTTTTTTTCATCATTAATAAGGAGTAACTCTCCTTGGTAACAACAGACTTTTTTTATCTTTGTCATGAGCATGAATAGGACCTCTCGAAGTAGGGAAGATCAACATAACCGAGTGCACGCTTCATCTTACCTATATCAGGCCACATCTTTCTGGTTTATCCTGATTTTTGTTTGTTTGTTTGTTTTCTTTTTCATTTAGTTTATTTGGAAATGGTGATTGCTAGCATGGGTAAAAATTGGAATCTTAATTCACACGTTTCTATTTTTCCCACCCCATCTTCTCACACTCTTCCTCACACTCACAGCTCTCCTTTGCACTGTGACCAGCACTGAATTGATACAGACTGACAGAGACCCATGGTTCCAGCCTCAGCCCCCCCCGGTTTGCACTCTGTCAACAAGATACCATCCCAAAGAACGAGAGAAACCAAGGTAGAAAAATGACCTCTCAGCAAACCCCAAATGTAAACAATAACAAAAATTATGACAAAATTGCCAGGGCCTTCATATATCTCCCTAATTTGCTAAACCACATGCAGGACAGCAGACCATGAGAACGTGGCACTGAAGTATAGGGCAGAGCAAGTCAAAGCCTCCACTGGAATAAATTCACTGCTGAAATCATACAAGGAGACCAGCATGGTGGACCTGCAAGCAGAACCTCATTAATGATGGTGCTAAATGTTCCTACGTGGGTTTGAGTTTTTAGCACAGCATCTGACTAAAATGATATGGACTATCAAGAGAAAGGATGCACCAGCCTGTTGAATTTTGCATCTGCTGGTTTAACAAAATTTGACACCTTTCTTTCTTTGTCTTTGGATCATACTGAATACATTCACAGACAACATGATAAGAGAGTGCCAATGTGCTCATTCAACAGAGAGACCCAAGTGTTAAAGCAAAGTGAAAAAGTAATTTATTGACAGTCACTTCCTTAAGCCTTAGGAAATAATTGGCTTTCACCATGAAATAGATTTTTGAGTTTCATAGGTGTTATTCTTTCTCTGAATCACAGATTCTGACATTTTCTTTAATATTTCATAAATTCTTTCTTCTTATATTTCATGAAAGCAACAATCTTTTAATAATATACTATTGTATCTATTCTACATCATATTTTGATGAAAAAGAGAATGCTCTTTGTTCTTTCTTTGATTAATTTTTCCAGCAAAGGGAGCAGCTGTCAGGCCTCCAAAGAGCGCTTTTGTGGATTTTACAGCACAAAGACTATGTAAAATGTTTAGATTTGTCCAAGGAGAGAAATTCTAGCTGCCGAAAAGTAAGGAGGAAATAAGTGGACCAATTTTAAGAGAAATTCAGAAATATCAGTTTGATCAATCTGCACAACTTCTTTTGGAAGTAAACATTCTGCTTGTTTAATACAAGCAAATACAAGCTAGCATTTCTCATGTTCGAGGAGTTCAACAAATGATGACTAATAGACATACTCTTGTATAGCCTCCTACAAGTGATCTTACTGAGCAATATAGGCAAATATTTTAGCTTGATAACAAGAGATGAGAAGTGTAGAACTGCAAATACAAATTGCACATCTTCTTCTCCACTTGAGAAATATCCCAAAGCTGGCTTAACATCCTCTCTCTCTTCCTCTCTGTCTCACTCTTGTCTAGTCTGTGAAGAGCTCTTAAATATTTGTCAA
The DNA here is from genome assembly GCA_013389825.1 of Crypturellus undulatus. Taxonomy (NCBI): domain Eukaryota; kingdom Metazoa; phylum Chordata; class Aves; order Tinamiformes; family Tinamidae; genus Crypturellus; species Crypturellus undulatus. The sequence continues at coordinate 870,433 of VWPW01014090.1, read as the reverse complement.
GTATAACAACAAAAACATAAGAAATTGGAAAGGTGTGGCTCTATACAGAAAAAAAATGAATATTTAACCCTATGTATAAATTACATGCATTAACCTGCTCCAAGGCTATTGAATTCAGCTGGACTCTTTCCATCAAGCTCAACAAACTTTGGAGCAGACCCATTTCCCCAGCTCCTTTGCTACACTATTAAATGCAAAACTGATATGGAAAGAGAATGCTTATGTGTGAGATAAAACCAAAGAAGTGGCATGTTTCCATAGCCTTTCCCAAATACAAGGAACTAGAAGTTTGGGGCTTGCTTTTCTTTCTTTCTGTCTCTATCCCTTTATTTATTCATCAATTTATTTGTTCATAAATAAAGTCCCAGAAAAAATCTAGTATTTCAAAAACTACCTGGAATCTCTCACAATTTGAAATCTTTTAACAACTCAAAAGATACACAAATCCTTGTATAAAATCATCTTCTATAACTCTCATGATTAACCAATTTCCCAGTAATTTCTTTACATAACTCATCATGCTGTTTTCCTCTTTTTCCCATTACCCTGAAAGCAGAGTGTATTCCATTTGGTAGCTTGTTCTCTAGTGGAATATGAGTAACTCCGCACCTCACTAAGTCGCATTTCCTCTTACTGACAGCTATACACTTTCCAGCACAAACCACAAATGCAAAGCAGACTCCCATCTGCTTTGCAACAACTTAATTTTTGGAATCATTTCAAAACCTCAAGTTTTTAAGAGCTTCTTTGGTTCTCCCACTTTTTACATGATTACACTCACTGCTTCTTCAGAAAAGCAAGGGATGATGGGGTTTCTTTATAGTTTAGTCTCTGTGGCCCTATATTAAGTTGTAATTTTTAGCTTCATACTTCTAGCAATTTAAAATGTTAACATTAAATATTTATGTTAAAATGTTGTCTTGGGAAGATCATTCAAAGCTTAAACTTGGAAACATTGTGTCGCATCTGGTTCCTGAACTCAAGACTACCCTGACAGTTGTGGAGTAGAAAATTATCTTCAGGTTTCTGCAAATTAATGGTATTAATTAGTATGTCTGTGCATTGACAGCAATAAGAACTATATAGTGCAATCCATGGCATTACTTGAATCAAAATGAGATGCGCTATATGAAGACAAATTGCTGTGTTGCACTTACTTTCATGAGAAGAAAAAATTGCGACAGATATTCCTTGCTGATGACTGCATCATCAGCAAAACAGGCTCTGGAGGAGTGGTAGGGGTGATTAGCTGTAACCCTTTGTAAGTCCTTAAAGTTAGAAACATATATGGGGGCAATGAACAGGTTGCAAAGCTGCCATTACTGGCCAACACAGGGTAGAAGGGCCAAGGGGGTTCACCATCCTCTTTGAGTCCTCGGACCCCTGTGCAAGACTCACAGTCGCCTCCATTCTATATAAAGCTCAATCATTTCCTGCCAGGAGCTCAGCATTTCCTCTCCAGCCCTTTAATATGGTCTCTCACACACACACCGAGACTGTGCTGCATCAATACCGGAGGAGCCTGGAGTTTGTTGTGTTTGGACATGACCTACCGTTATGGCCCATGACCAGAGCTTCCACACACTTCTGAAGTATAGACGGCAATTTCCATAACAGTAGTAAGTATAGGATATATCCTACAAACTAATCCTGGGAAGCAGAGTGGTAATTTCTTTTAAAATCAGTTTTATTAAAAAGAAGAAAAAAAAAGAAAAAAAAAAGGAAGTTACATTAGCCCCAGGTACCCTTAACATCTCACATTTATAACTCCACTAGACATTTAAGGCAGGACATGAAACAGTAAACATGAAGATGCATTTTAGGTAGTTTCTGCCAGCAACTTTATTTTTTCCCCCTCATAAGGGTGCTGTAGGAGCATCGTTCGTGACCCACACTGATTCAGCTGCACGCCTCTGGCACTCAGTGACAGCGCCCCTGGTATTCCAAGGGCTCCAGCTTGCACCACGAGGCTCTCCATAGTCCCGCCGGGGACTTTGGTCTGATGACAGCACATTAACACCAAGCACGGAGCTGTACGCAGCGTTTCTTTCGCAGCGTGGGGCCTTGCCAACCGCCACAGCGTCTGTGAGCCTCCCCGGGGCACCGCACGGCAATAAAAGTACAAAGGAGCGCACGGGCGCCGGCAGCCAGCCGGAGCTCCATATAAAGGGTGATGGGGCTTCCTGTCTCGTAGGAAGCGCCCGCTCCGTGACCTGTCATTTCTGCTGTCTGGACCGCTGTCTCCTCACTTCCTGGAGCAAAACAAAACAGCGCCAACAGAGAGTGCCTCTCTTCCTCTCGCTTCAGGCTTCTGGTCTGCAAGAGCCTTCCCGGCTTGTGTGCGCAGCTGGAATTAATACTCGCGGAGTCTCTGCGGAGAGGGCTGGGAAGTGGAGGAGGTCCAAGGGGGCTATGTGAATATCTAGTGTTGATATACACATAAATCAGAACCAGCATATCACTCCGAAACAGGATGAAGAACAAAGGAAGCTCAGGCTGTGATGCTTCTTTCTGGATCTTAGGTGTCTGTTCCTCAGGCATGTTGAAAGGACCTCAGCTAGCAATTTAAGCACCTTGCAGAACTCATGAGGCACCTCAAAAGAGGCTATGCATTCTCAACTATACATTATATTTGACATAAATAACATCTGACATATCTAATATTGACAGAGCTAATAGAAAACACCAAGGAGAGAAAGGCACATCTTTATAAAAGCTCCACATAACCAGGATGGATACAGCATAGTCAGAATATAAGCACTTGTGTACATCTATCTAACTGATCTTCAGAGGCAGCGCTCCTCTCACTGGTATAAGAGGCTAAAGCAAAGGCAAGGTCAGCTGGAGGAGGCAGAAGGGCTAAGGTAACCGTGGGAGAAGTAAGCGCTCCTCTCAAATCAGTATTTTGATGTTGCTTTCCTACAGGAACAGGCTAGTAGGTTACCTGGCAGGATACAGCCCTAGTCAAACACCATCTGCCTCACAGACAAGCTTCAAGTTTCTGGATTTCCCTTTCACCACACAAGGTGGAGAGCAAGAAAAACAGGGAAGGGGGCATGCCAGGCTCTCCTCCAGGCAGTCTCTCCTGTAAAATACAGCTTCTTTTGTACATAAGCAGATATATCTCAAAGCTGTGCAAGTGTTATAGAGTGCTCTCTCTGCCAATCCCCTACATAGTGCTCCAATCCCCTACATAGTGCTCCAATAGTCTTGATCTCAACAATGACCCCACATGACTTCTTGCCTTTGTGTCATGCAATGTATGTCCTCAATCTCAGGACACAAAAACACCAGTTGGGTGGGCTGCAAAACAACACCATTATTTAAGTCACTTTGAACTGAAAAACCACAGAAAAGATAATCATTGTGTCTTAGAGCCAGGGCGGCACTCCAGGAGAACTAAAGAGACCAAGCACCAACCACTAAACAGTGAGTATATCCAATTCTTAGGAAGTTGTACGGATGGCAGACAGTATTTGACCTATGGACTAGGAACCACCAGTTTAGCTTGCAGTATAGTCACAGCCAGATAGATCCAAGTCAAGCCATTGGTGCAATGCGTGATTCTCATTGCACTCTGATCATTAGTAAATTTAACAGCTCTTGCCAGAGAAGGTCAGTGTCATTTACAAATGAAAAAAGCTGACATACTTGCTCAGAGTCAAAAACAGAACTTACACATTTCTTGCTCAGTCTTTTAATCTGCACTGTTTATCTTGTTTAAGACTTTGCTAAAATCATAGCAGAAATGGGTTTTGAGAAAGGAGTTGATGGAGAAGAATGAGAATAGCTAAGAGGAACTCTGATCTTTGATTGTACAAAATAATAATAATAATAAAAAATAATTAAAAATAACCTTAATTTGTTCCACATGAAGAGAAGATGGGGAGGTCAAAAGTGTCTGGAGAGGGAGAATAAAGAGTTTCATGATAACTAATTTGTAGAAAATGAAACGTTTAGATGGTTTCCTAAGGTTAAGACAAGAATTCTTAACTGGATATAGTAAGTTCCCATATAAATTTGGATTCCTAAAAATATTCATCATCATTTAGGAACACAGATTTGGGCATTCCTAAAAATATTCATCATCATTTAGGAACATAGATTTGGCCTACTGGATGAAGCTATTAGTCAATCCTGTCTGGTATTCAGCCTGGATAGTAACAAGTTGCACGTGGTACTCAAATGGAAGCCGAGACAAAACGTGCTGTCCTTACCCGATTAGGCATTGCTACATTTGGAAAGAAGCACTTCTTTCCACCTCTCGCTGAGGATAGCTTTATGCTTTCAAGTAACAGGCTAAATTATTAGCCTTATCTTCTGCAAGCTACAAATAGTATTTTGTTGATGTAATATCTGGCTCTTTTTTTTTTTTTTTTTTATATACATGTTAACTTTACATTGTGGCAGTTGGGATACTTAACTTTCTGACACCACCATGTTCTAAAAATATCATGATAGGCCTTGACCATATGTATATAGGATATCAATCCATGAGATATGCTTGGAGGAAGGTGTACAGTTCGCTTCTAGGCAACTTATGGTGTCACGATTGCAACAAGTCAGGCAGGAGTAAAGCTGAGTGAATAGCAGAGCTGCCGGAAGATGTATTGATTAAATGCGAAGTATTCACAATGAATACATGCCAAAACTCCTGCACATCTGTCTGACATCTCCACTGGTGCATGGTCAAGAGAGTCATTGCTCGGTGTCATGGATCAGAGCAAACTGAGGTCCAGCTGCTAAGAAACATCAAAAAAGTAGCCATCAGTTCCTGTTTCTCTGTTGTGCAGAGTAGATTTTACTCATAGTACCAAAGCTGAATGACTGCATTGCTGAATCTTCCTGAATCTTTCATCCCAAGGGAACCGCAAAGACAAACTCTTCTTCCATGTTTTTTTCCTAGACATCACAAACTGCCTTGAAACAACCTGAAGCAGCAGCCTGCAGCCAGGAATGGTTAGCATTTCAAGGGCAGAAACATGACCTTAATTTGTTTCTTGGCCTTCCATGTATTTCTTTAGGACTCCAATATTTTTAATGTGAAAGCAGTGTAAATAACTTCGACGTAGGATGCCAACTGCCCGTGTTGCCAGGTGGCAACTAGGGAAGAAGGATACATGCAGCTTCACAGCTACTGTCTCTTCTGAAATGGGTATGCACCTCCAAAACAAATGAAACAGACTGAGAATAGGTGAGAAATCGTACAAAAGTACCCTCCTCTGCAATTTATCATCAGAAATGCTGAATGAAGGAGCTCTTAGAAATATTCGTATCATCAGTAGGGCTTTGAGTGAGGAAAAAGTCTGTTGTCATCATTGCAAAATTTAAATTTAGCAACTGCTTTTTATTATTTTTTCCAGTTAGACAAGACTGCCCTTCTGCCATTTCTGTCTCTTCCTAATGTCAGTGCTGTGAATCTCACTAGTATGGAGTTGATTCAAAGCCACTTTGAACTGGGAGACTAGCAATGGTGACAGAAGTACATAAATTTTCTCAGCAAGTCATTTTCTCTGGCAGCTCTCAAGCATGGTCCAAACTACCAGTATCTATCACCATCTGATGGAAGAGCTGTACTGCACCCAGAGGAGCTCTTTATTTTTTCACAATAGAGCTGTTACTCCCACATTATCAGTAAGTCCCAAGTGATCATCTAATATTGCCTGGTGGTGAGTCCAGGGGCCTCCTCAGATGCATTTTTCCTGAAGAAAGAAAAGTTTTCCACTGTGGTTAACTGGGGATGCAACATTTGAAGCTACTTCCAAGTAAGTATACAGTTTTTTTAAGTTACACTTTGCCTTTAGTATCATCCTTTACACGATGTCTAAAGCTAAGCACCAACAGCTAAATGTTTCAATACAGTTTGATGTCTAAATATGTAGACAGGCACCAGCTGGGACTCTCCAAAATACACTGCGGTGCAGCTCACAAATCAGTGGGAGTTAGGCACTGCCAGACGCACAAAGTTTACATGTCTAACCAGGGCCTATCTTGGGACACTTGAATACAGACACGTCCGTTGTGACACAGCGGAGGAGTGAAGCGATTTGTTGATGCCGATGCTCTTCCATGGCCAGCAGCAAGGCTTCTCTTGGTCTGCTTCACACAGCTCGGCCCAGGGCTCAGTCACGGCCAGGCCTCTGCAGACTAGCAGTGATAATACTGAACTGGATGATGCTTTCAACTTTTTACAGATTTTTGTCCACTGATACTTTTTTGTTTTTTAATCCATGAATGTGTTTGTCTGTTTCGAGCAGCACTGAAGTGCATCTAGAGTTCTAGCCTTCATTTCAAGTGAAGGATTTCTCTTTTTCATTCATATATTTTAACTTAAAAGTTTGAATTCCACTTTCACCTACATTTTCATAACATATACAGGATAATACAAGAGTTCTGCAAAATGACATGTGCAAGCAGACGTCGTGGTCCGTCCTGACTGCTCCAGCCACAGGAATTTCCAGCTTTGATTGCTGCTTCGCACTGGTTGCCATCTCAAGGTGCACTCAAGGAACAGTGGGCACAGCAGGATTGCCTCCAGCCATCCCTAACTATGGAACTATCCCATCATGGCTAGTAGTAACGGTACTCAGTGACACTCTTCAGGCCTCTCTGACACACATTAGGAATCACTCCCCACAAATCAGTCTGTAATCAGTGAAAACAGTCACAGATTTATACTTTTCTCTCTAATTAAGCTGTGCCGAAATTTGCAGCTCAGGCCTACAAGTAAATTGGATTTAATTCAGGGATACCTTGCATTCTCTGTGCCATGAATTTGTAATTATTTCATTTTCTTTCATTTGCTATATCCCTGACATCACGTCAGTTGTTAATAGTGTCATTTTTAGTTCATGAGCCGTATGGCAGAGGATTTAACAGCACTGATTACTGGGTCCACCTACCTCAGGTTACCTCCCCACGAATAGCACAGCATCCTTGAGAAAGTGGGCTAAGCATAGCCATAGGCAAATTCACTCTTGATGTAGCCCCTAAATTAAGAAGTTAGACCAGGGATATGTTTGGTCTTATCTGAGAGCTGTCCTTTCATGAACTCTGCCTCACTACCTGGCAGAGCCTGGTGGCAGCACGCCCCGAGAAGCTGAACAGCAACGTACCTTGCCCTTAAATGGGGAGGAGGAGGTTATCAGGAGGAAACTCAGCATCACTGTAACCTTCCAGTCACTGTCCTCTCCGGCTGAGTCGCTGTGAAGTCATGACATAAGCTACACAAAACAACAGTGTTATTTTAGGAGAACTATGCAATGTCCTCAGTGTCAGCGAGCTCCCTAAATGCCCATTGCTGGGATGGTAACCAGTGCTTTGAGGGTTCCCCTTGATGGAAAGCTTGCAAGTTCACGTTTTACCAAATGATATGATACATCTCATTAGCATGTGCACAAGACATAGTAATGCATGACTGATACTAGCTGAATGCTACTAAGACGTATCTATGGAAAACAGCATTTCCCCCTGATGTGCTTGACTGACTTCACGTCAGTCCTCTGGCAAGAAAGACTGATTTACAAAAGGTTCTTAAGGTTCTTTTTTTTTTTTTTTTCCATGTGCCATAGCCAACAATGTTGTACATTATTAGCCTGTAGCACAATTTCTAAAATTGCTATTTTCATTGCTTGGAAGGCAATGTTTTCTCATTGGAAAGCCTCTCTGTTCCTCTCTGCTGCTTTTCACCCATCCTTCTCCAAAACATATGCTTTCAATCTTCATTATTTACATGCAAGAAATCACTGCCAACAGAGATTTTCAGTTTATCTCTCACTGACCTCCTGAAAAAAAAAAAAAAAGATAAAAATGAGAAGGCAGAAATGGATTTATTGGTCTGATGATAGAAGAAAAAAAAAACAGTTCAAATGTCAGCCTGCTAGCCTGCAATTCAAAGATTTACTTATATCCAGAAATGTTCAGGTCATTTTTCCTTTTCTTTTTTTGCATATCAAGGTTCCGTCTGGGATTCACGGTGCCAAATCATTGTGAAAAAAAGTGGCTGTTCCCAGTATCATCAACTGGCATGGGAAGTGCCAGTTCTAGGAAGTATGACAGAGGCGCTTCTTTTTATATTTCCAGTCTAATTTTAGAGTCTGAGGAGGTCTGGATAATTCATTCACCTTACAAGAGGCAACTGGGAACTGAACCTGGCTTGAACCCTTCACAGCTGATATTTATCTCCCAGAAGCTCTGAATTTCAAATAAAGATATTTAAAACCATCGATCATTCCTGATTTTCCCATTGAAGATACCAGTGAGAGAACCAAGCTCCAGTTTGCTAATTATGCAAAATGCTTTTAGGAATTAAGAGTGCCTGTGACCATAAACAGAGAGGAAGGACAATCATATCTCAGTTTCTCTTTCTGCCAATATTACAGGCTGAATCTATCATGCTCATTGATCTGATTGCTCCAAATTGTATTTAAAAACTGCAACCGAGAGAAAGGGCCGCATTTTATGAATCAGTCTCTACATGTGTGATTACTAAGGGCTTTGGTAGCTTGGTCTCCTGATTTAGCTCCACCATCGCCAAGGTCTTTGTCATGAGCCTGGCTGACCTCCCAGCACCACCTACTTCCATCTGAATTTGATGCACGAGATCCCACCCAAAGGAGACAAGCCTCCTCTGGAACAATGAGTAATTCTTGCGAGACGCAACTGGAACACGCTGCCAGGGCACGGGAAGGCTGATAACATCGCCTGAGCCAGAGCGGGCCTTTGTGGCGGCAGACACAAGTGGGATGTTCCTTCTTAAGCTTTCCAGAGCCAGAGGAAGCAGGCCCTGAAACACAATGCGCATTGAAATCGGCTTTCATCTGGGGGATCTTGCAGCGTAAGCGTCACTCGGTGATGTGCTTTCCATCTGCCGCCGAGCCTCCTGATGCATTTCCTCTGTTTGTTCCAGAGGGATGGATGGCAGCACCTTCGCGCAGACACACATTGTCCTAGCAAGAGCTGGTGGGCATTGCGTGGGACTCGGGACAATAGCAGTCCCGATCCTCCGGAGCCTTGGGTGGAAGTGGATGACATTTCAAACCACCTCCTCCTTCTCCACATGAATAGCACACTCCTTATAGAACGGTTTAAAAGCATATCACATCGAGCAGTGGTCATGCTATGCGCTTCGCCATTTGGATTTTCTGTCCGTGAGGAAAGGCCCCGTGATGCTAAAAGGTTTAAAGTAGGCACTTGAGAGAGCAATACTTGAAATGACACCTGCTAGGGGACTGCTGGGTGGTGCATGCTATTGTCTCCCTGTGCTCATGAGAGGTTCAGCTACACAAGAAAGGGAGGTGAGAAGAACACGGTCACGAAGAGAAATTAATTTTGACCATGAAACTAAGGTGCTGCAAAGCAACAAGCAGAACCAAACCGTGTTTTTCGTAGGATACCACTGTGATTTGGAGTTCGGTTTCAGGCTGTGTTTTTGTAGGACTTCTGCCTGTTCATAAAGTCTTGCAACTAATCACAAGGGTAGATATTCAGCAAAGATCTAAGTCAGGGCTGATAGCAAGTACAAATAAGTACCATATGAATTACTCTTTGTCTGTCAGTTGGGCAGATATGTAATCAAATATGACCATATAAAAACAAACTATTGCTATTTATAGGGAGTGGATTATCTCCTCAAATTGTAAGGAATAAATTAACCTTTCTGCTATAATGCATTGTGGAAAGAGATAGACACATATTCTATTTGTTTGGCACGTCCATATCAGAAGCATGTGAGGAAGGTTCAAACTGTAGTAAGATAATATTAGTAAGACGAAACTGGAAAATACTTGTTTTTCACAAAATGTTTACTGGGCATTAGGCCTTATCCCAGTTCACGTATCACAAACATTTTAGTAGCTGGGAATAGCAGCACTACTTAATCACACTGCAAGCTCTTTAGAGAGGGAGGAAAATATCAGACCAAAAATTCACCAAGTATGTGTGGCGAATGGGTGGCATGTTGTGTGGGAAGAGGAAATTATTACGAAAAATAGCATCATCTCCCTACAATTCAATCTGGAAATGGAATCTATTTTTAAGTTTTCCTACCTACAAGTACAAGTTGGCAGATACCCCCTGTGACATTTACTTGGGCACTTTAAAAAGAGATCCTGGCTTACATCTACCTCTAGTAAGTAAGTGCCATTCAGCCTGAAAGTGAGGAGAACATCATTTTTTTCTTGCCCTTGATCCCTTTTCAATCCAGATGCGGACATCTCGCAGCATCAGGATTTTGGAGCTATCCGGAGAGGTCGAGTTGGGGCAGGGGCGAAGCAGGCAGGGCAGCGAGGACATGGCACTGCTAGAGAAGAGCTAAGGCAAGGGCAGAGTGAATGGAAACATGGCACAAAAGGGTATAAAAAAGAAAGTTTTGACAAAAGAGGCAGGGGAAATTAAATTTTTTATAAAGATCTGTAATATTTTTGTTGTCCTTAATGAGACGGGTCAGACTATGATAAACAAAGGGCAGCACAATGCACATTAGATAAATCAGAAAAGAGTTTATTAAAATCATAATTTACTGCAGCAAGGGACAAGGTATTGAGCCCAGCCACCAAAGGAAACCTTTTGGTGAATGTTGTCTTTTAAAGAGTATTTCAATGAATAGCAGTTTTAAAGTTTCTCCTACCTGAACAAACCCAATGGCTACATATATACACTGCCAAATATATTGTGATATCTAATTACCATGTTGTTTACTCATGATTGGTATTTAGGTGCAGTCAAGAACCTTACTGCGGGGATGTTCAGGAAAAAATAGTATTTCTGTCTTGGGACAACATACATATTCCTCCTGATGCATGCTAACTGGAAAGGAATCCTAGCTGCTTTGCTTAGACTACTGTCCTAACCTATAGATAGTTAAAGCTAGCTCGGTATTGTTCGCCTAAAAAATGCAGCTGTACTGAAAATGGCTGATGGATGTTGTGACGGATAGAATAGAAAACAAGCCATTAATTTACCAGGCTTCTTAAATTAGAACATGCTGTTAAGAGTTATGCGCTGCTAAACTGTACTGTTTCCATACTGCAGCACTCAAGAGAGATTACTGGAAAAGATCATATGCTAAAAGATCGTGTCTTCTTATGACTGTGTCTTTTCAAAGTAATGTATATCTTTAATTTAAGCACTGTTTAGAAAACAATCATGTCACTTCAAATTATTCCTTGCTTCTTTTTTTGTGCTTCTCGAACTCTTTGTATTGAAAGAAATCTCTCTGTATTGGTAAGCTGCAGATCTCAGAGATACTAAATTTAATAACTCTTCTGACTCTATGCAGAGTTGCTGTATCTTTCATTGTTCTCAATACATCTGCCTGAATTAGCTTTTTTAGAAGAAGTGAAAGATACATATCAGCATTTAAGAAGGTACCTGAATCAGAGGGAAGGTCAGAAGAGTAAAGTGAAATGCCCAGAAAATGATTAAAGGGAGAAAAAGCAGGAACACAACCTCTTATATCAGTTGCTCTGTTGCTATTTACGCTGTTCCAGCACCGGTCATCCTCCTACAAGCTTGCCAGAATTCAACAGCTGCTTGTGTTTTTTTTTTTTTTTAACCTAACATGACATTAAAGCATGCTAATAATTAAATCATACAATCACCACAAATGGGCCAGTTTGTTAACCAAAAGTCTAAACCTTCAAGAGTACCAAAACAGTAAAACTGGTATCTTGTGGCTTCTCATATATTCTTTTTTTTTTTCTTTCCAGAGAACCACCTACAGCTTCAGTTACACAGAACCTTACAAGAAAATCTGTATCAGAGAGGGAATATTTATCTCCTGGTCACTCTTTTCCTTTGGTTGAGTCACTTCATGTGAAATGCAGTGACTAAGTGCCTCATTTCGAAAGCACATTTCATTGATATGGGTCTCAGCTGCTTACCATGGTGCTGTATCTTTAGCAGCTCATCACATCATTTGTCAGCAGAAAATCTCTGCAGCACCACAGTGGCACAAAGCGGTCATGGTATTGGCCTGGGGTGGGCAGGCAGTGGGTAAGCAGCAGAATATAAATGCAGGCGTCACTAGATGAAGGATGTCAGCATGACTACAGATTAAATATTGTAAGCCTAAAGCAGCTTAAGTCCCCAGCCGCTTCCGCAGACATGCAAATACAGTGTTTAAATCTGAAAAACCTTAGCTCGGGTGTTGGTTAAGGCTGGAGGTGCCCAGGTCCTTTTTGGTACTCGCATTTTTCTCCTGATGACCTTGTTGCTGAGTGCAGGCCTGGCTCCTGGGAGGAGGGTCTTGTGGAGCAAACCTTTCCCTCCTCCCCAACAGCATTTCCAGCCCCTTCGCTTAATTCACAGACACCTGCAGCTTTGCTGCCTCTTCCCTACCTGCTTTCTGCACTGGGAGAAAGGGAGTGAAGGAGCTTCAGGCAGCAATTAGCCCCACTCAGTGTTTCCAGCTCAACCTCTGCTTGATGGCCCTTCACAAATTCGGAAAGAGCTATTTTTCCTGCCCAATTCAGCAAAAATTAAACACCCCACCACTGACCTCCCAGCTGGTTCATAGTTGCCTTATTGTCTCCATGCATTCCAGGTATATGGATTTAACAAAAGTGGTAGTGTGTAAATCAGCCTGTGATTTTTGCTATACTCCATGAGACAGGCCTTGTGCTTCTCTATGTTCCCTGCGTCCCTTCCCCTGAGTCAGTAAAGGCAGAAACGTTTCAAACTGTGATCTTACGAGGCAGAGCTCATCCTCAGACGGACACCATCTTCCATCCAGCGTTAATTTAGTGCCTTACTAATCCATAAACTGACTGTTGCAACAAGAGGCTGGAGAGGAAATCAACATTAAAGGCGATAAAAATAAAAATTATGTCTTAAACAGGGGTATCCAGGAAGGAGACCATTGAGAAGCAGAAGACTAGATGCCGACTGCTCTGAAGCAACACAGCAGCACATCTCACTCCCCCTGCCGCCATCAAATTGCCCTCTTGGTTGTCCCCTTTCCCTTGAAGCCCCCTGTTCCCCCGTAGCTGTGGTGCAGGGGCAGGATGTCCCTGCGGGTCTCTCTGTGTCCTCAGCAGTGACGCAGGCACCGGGGTGTAGCGGCGAGGAGATGAGGTTTGGAGAATCTGAAGAGGCCTCCGGGGATTTGCTTTCCTTAAAAAAAAAAAGAAAGAAAGAAAGAGAGGCAGGGGTTTGGAGTCTCTAATCAGCAATGATTGCTTCCTGTGCAGAAGTCAGCTGTTTCCACACAATAGCCAAGCTGTTCAGTCTCCAGGCGCCATCCCAAGGTCATCACTTTTCTATTGTTGTTCCCCACCCCCATGGAAAATTCCTGTGCTCTTTTATGTATATGAGGCTTTTTTTAAATCTTGGAAAACTCACGCCTGCCTCTCGCGGCTGTGGAGGGGTTCAACACTAGTTACTGACCTGAGCTTCGCTAACTTGTCTTTCCAGGGAGTTTCTTCCTTTCTGCCGCATGCGTCTTATGTGTCTTAACTTGTTAGGGTTTTTAAGCAAAACACCTGCACTGTGTGCTACATCCACTGTGGTGGACGTAAAGCAAATATCTGTCATATTTTTCCTCCTTGCTTTTCTATGAATTCATCTGTCATTCTCCTCTGACAAAGTGAGAAATTAGGCCGTGTCGGTTCCTAGATATTGTATTCTCATAAAATATTGATTTTCACATACAAATATACACACGAAAAGCCTTGCTCTTGTAAACCTGTCTGATGGAAGGTCTCTTTAATGAAATGTTTCCTCCTAAGAAACTCTTGAAATTTGGTGCACTCTTTGAAAATAGCTGCACATAATTCTAAAATCTTCAGAATTCAGATGTACTGTAGAAAAAATGGCCCAATATTCATTCTGAGCAACTTGTCTGAATTCCCTGAAGTCTTCCAAATCCATTTCACTGAGCTAGAACTGACACTGGGCCACACTGAGCAAGGCTTTAAAACCATCTCTTGTTCTCCAATGCTGCTGGCATCGGCGGGACAAGGAATTCTAGCACTTTGCAGGTTTGATGCTGCCTGTATGTACCTCAGACAAAAAATTCCAGCAGCTTTGACTAATCCACTGTGAATTTTTGTGAACAGATATAATTAACGGAGTGAAACTGGGGGAAAAATGTATTTCAGGAAGGATCTATTTGCTGTCACACCACAAGGCTCAGGAATTCAAGACAGGACCAGTTTATTAACATTCAAACAGCAGGATCTCAGCATGTCATATTGACCTCTCCGAATGTTTGGTCATGACTGTGGTCTCACAACTTTGTCTCTGCTGTCACTTACTGCTAATGAAACAGCCGTGTTTCCCAGCCTGTGGCTTACACGAAATTTAGGAGTGCTTGAAATTGCAGCCTAAGAAGAAAACTGAGAAAAAAAAAAGTGGTTGGTTATGAAAAACGTGTGTCTTGACCAGGCTTTTTCGGAGGAAGGTGTTACGATGCCATTTAAGAAAGCAAACAAGTCCAAGGCACAGCGGTGCCCTCTCCACGCTGCCCTGGAGTGCTTGCGGGCACCTGCCGCATATACAGATCCCTTCACACCTCTCTGCCAGCACCAACTGCAGCTCACCCTTTAATTCCTCTTTGGCAACTATTTTTGGCTTCGCTGCTCTGCTGGGGACAATCTCCCTTAAAATCCTTTTGTTTGCAGGTTTCTTCCAGGTTCAATGGACTCTGCATCTTTCTTTTCCCGTATATTGCTCTCTCGGTGTAGTTTTTTGGGTTAGTTCCAGTTACCTAATAGATTGTCATAAAAGACAGACACAAAACCCTCCTCAGATGACTGTGTTATTTTGAACATTCTTAGTGAGTTATATTTGAAAGTGAAACCACTGCATTTTGGATAGACCAGAGGTTTAATTATATGTTATTTATTCTCCATGAATAGACCTTTTGAGTATTTCTGATTTTTTTTTAAGTAGAAATTGTTGTTTTGACTGTAAACCAACTTTTTCTCATATTAGCACTGTTTTAAAGTAACAGAAACTAAAACTAAAGTTTTACATTTGTACATTTGTATTTTGTTTTTTGCATTTGTACACTGCTCTTTTGCCCTTTCCCTGATGGCTCTCTCCACAGTGTCATGTTCAAGTGCCGATAGGATTGTATCCTATAGAATTGTTATGTTGAAATGCTGGAATCTCTTCTATTAGACAGAGCTTTCAAATAAGGCTGTTTTTGAGATTATCCTAAAATTTTAATTACGAAGGCTATTTCCTTTCCAAGCATGATTTTCAATGTCTAATATTTGCTTCCACAATAAGATATCCAAGTAGTTTCTAGTGAACAGGATATTCTTTGTCACTGTTTGAACTAGCAGTTTACCTGTTGTTATATTCCAGAAACTGCTAAATTCCTAATTTCCCACAATAAAATTTAATACAGACTTTTTCAAAAAAACCTACATCCCCTGTGGTAATGACACAGAGCACTACAGGTTGTAATAATGCAGTCCTAGGGTTTCACATAACGATACTGCAGCATCACATCTGGGCACTGATAGTTCATGAAAAAATGAGAATGTACATATTTAAATAGTTCAGTGCAGAAGCATAGCCAAGAAAAAAAATAGAAATGTAAAAGGAAATCAACAAGGATATAAGAAATGCTATTGAAATTCTTTGTTACCCTTAAAGATAAGAAAGAAAGCAAAGAAAGCAAAGTAAAGGAAGGGAGGGAGGGAAGGAGGGAGGGAGGAAAGAAGGAAGGGAGGAAGGAAGGAAGGAAAGAAAAGGAAGGGAGGAAGGGAGGAAGGAAGGAAGGAAGGAAGGGAGGAAATGCTGCTCTTCATTTGCACTATGCTGTTCTAATTGGTCTCAGAGAGGACACATTGCCATGTCACTAAGGTGTCATGCTGCCTCCAGCCACACAGACCCAGCCACATCCATTTGAACATCCTCCAACTCCCTCTGCCTTCTGCTTCCTGGGACACACTGGTATGAGATGCGTTGTCTAAAAACAAACCAAACAAAATCAATGAGTGCAGAGAAATCTCACTCAATTTGACTCAAAATAGAGTCAATATCACCTCCATCCTTTATCACAGTAGTTTAAGTATTACTTTCTTTTATCATTATTTCTTTATGTTCATTTGTTTCAGGGCAACCAGCAATTTAAAGCTAACACAATACTGCAGCCCCTAAATTATGTAACTGTGCAGGAATTTTGTGATTTTAATTGAAACATATGAAGTACTCAAGGAAAAGGCAGGAAATGACAATAATTTGTAATAAAGTGGAAGGTTGATTTTTTTTTAACTTAAAGATGAGTTTTTTTCCTTATATATCATTATAATAGCAATGCTATATCTGCAGACCTGAAAAAGATGGACAGATTAATTTCCTTACTTTTGCTATTTAGTCCAGCTGGGCTAATATTTTAAGCTTTTAAAGCTTTTTTCTTTTTTTTTTTTTTT